>PVKH010008434.1:0-19492 GCA_004027955.1 Chaetophractus vellerosus | reverse complement strand
CTTTTCTTTTGGCTGGGGCTCACAATTTTAAATTGACAATGGCCACAGAAGAGCAGTTCCCAGGATCAGGCAAACCCTCATCCTATTTTCCCCATTGCAGGAATAAAACTCAAGGAACGTCCTTCACAAACAGCCAGGGGGAAGTCATTGTACCTGGGAGTTTGCAGTCTCCATGCCAGTTTCTTCACAGCGGTAGGCAAGGCCTTTGAAGCTCCATCCCAAAATGGCACAGCTCTAAATAACACAGTTGAAGCATATTGAGACAGAGTCACAACTGTCTGCAATAGAAATCTCCTGCTGACATATATAGGCATTTATCCCGAGGGCCTAGGAATTAGGCAAGTATTAATAAATTTTGCTGAGTTATTTCAATCTGATCTGAAGGTATTCGCTTTTTCCTTCCTGAGAGTGGGATGGAGAAGAGGAAGTTGTGAACTATTTAGGAACTCTTTGACGTCCCCAGTGTTTTACTTGGAGATTTTATTTAGGAAGTTTGAGTTAGAAGAAACTAATCACAGGTTTCTATTCCTCTTTATGCTCTGGCTTTCTTCTCACTGGTTGTAACCCCTTTCTAGTCTTCTTGCATTTCTCTTGCATGATTTCAATTTTTCCTGATTATAAGAAAATTTTTTGAAAATTACATTTAGACCTAAAAGCAGGTAGCATTGCAAGTGTTAATATTTAGTCATTAAGTTTTGGGGTCTTGCTTGAGTTTATATCCCCTTTGTCATTGTTTCCATTAAGAAATCAGCTTGTTTTTGGCAAGGTGGTTGTAAGCACTCAAAGTGATTGATTTCAGTGGAACTATTAAATTAGGCGAAACTTTTTGATGGGTAGAAGGAAAAAAAAGCTTGTAGGAAGAAAAGAAATGCAATAGCTTTGGCAATGCATAATGTTTTTTTTTTGAAACCATATACATATGAATAAACCACTTTATATTTGCCCAGTTGGAAAATTTTATTGCACAAACTAGAATTCATCATAGGAAAAGACTATTTTTGTCTAATGTTCCAGGTGCCTAACAAAAGCATGCTAAAATTGGCCATATAATCCTAATTTACTGCTCAAATCAGGACACTTTGAGAATGATGGGTACAATTAATAATATACCTGTGACAACTGGTATATACCAGTATATCTCACAAATAAGGCCGTTTGTCAATATTTTCTCCTGAAAGTTCAAAAATCACTGAAAAAAGGTTTCCTTCCAGGTTTCCCAAGAAAATAATTGGAGTTCTCTACTTAGTTCCTAGACTTCATACATTGACTTCAAACATATACATATATTATATACAACTTGAGATTCATCTTGTTTCAGCTTTGAAATTAGTGTGGATTCTGTATAATTTTTCTACAGATTACTTGGCCTTCCTAATTTTAATGTTTTATATTTGATTTTTTTCTCTTTTTATTGTGAAATATTATAGACACATGGAAAATTACATAAAACAAAAGTAGAGTTAAGTGATTATAAAGAAAGCATCTATTTAATAGCCTTCCATATACTTCCCAATAAAAATACTTTCTCACCCCAGAAAGGTATTCTCAACCCAGAATGTTAAGGCAATTCCTTACTTGATTTTCTTTATAGTTTTAACCCTTAAGTATGTATTCCTAAACAATATAGTTTAGCCTCACTGATTTTATTCAAAATTTATGTAAAATAATCCATACCATATGTTTTTGTTTGTATGTGTCTGACTTCTTTGCAACATTACATTTTAAAGAATCTTCCATATTATCGTATCACGATTAGTGCTGTATAACATTTCATTGTATACACATGCCAACATTTGTTTATCCATTCTATTGTTGGTAAATATTTGGGTTGTTTCTTGTTTTGCCATTAAAAAAATAAATACAGATAAGAAATATTTTTCTACGTGTCTTCTGGTACAAAAATGTATGAATTCCTATAAGGGGTATGCTGAAAAATGAATCTTGGGTAGGGGATGTGTAACTTTACCTAAAGCAGTTAATGCTGAACAGTTTTCCAAAGAGATTGTGTATTTTAAATCTCCATACAGGCATTGCCAGCATCACCTGGGAACTTGTAGAAAAAATTGCCAGTTCTCAGCCATAGGCTCCGCTCCCTCCCCGCTCCCAGCTGAATAAGAAACTCTTGAGGTGGAGCTCAGCAATCTTTTAACAAGTCCTCCAGATTGCTGCAAGGTCAAAAGCCCGGATTCCTAAACTTTGTTGCAAACTGGAGTCATCTAGGCATCTTTTCTAAAAATACCAATGCCTAGTTTCCTTGCTCCAGATAATTCAATTTAATTCATATGTGGTCTGACCTGGGCATTCGGACTGAGAGAGTGGTTGTCAGTCCTAGTTGTTATATTAAAATCACTCAGAGTCTTAAAAAAAAAAGGATAAATAGACTGCGCCCTACCTCTCCCCACTCCCCGCCCCCATAATTGTCCCTGGGGGATGAGGGGCTCAGGCATTGACCTTCCTTGGCAGTTTTAATATGCAGCTAGGATTCAGGCCACTGCCTCGGAGTGGTGAAGCTATATGCTAGTATTATAAATGCCCACTTGGCTCCAATTATTTCTCTCCTCTCGACTCCCCTCCCATCTTCCACAATCTTTTTTCAATACAATTCAACTCACGAAAAAAAAATTTTGATTCAACTAAATCATACACAGATGAGAATGGTGAATAGCATCAGAGTCCCAGAGTTACTTCTTCTTTCATACTGAATTGTTATCTAAAATGAATCTCTAATTGGTAGAATAAAAAACTGAAAGAAAGGATAATTCAGAGCACAAAGAGCTAGTCAGCGCTTCTTAAATCAGGGAAAGCATGTTGCCTCTGAGAATGTGATAACCTGCTCTTTTCCTTGTAAAGTGTCCACTTCCAATTTGTTTTATAATCTGGTGGAGATTATTTTACCTCTGTCATAAATTTCCTATTGAAAGATGCCCCTATTCCTTTCAAAATGACATTTGATGGAAATTTTTGATAATGTTGTAAAGTACTTTGGTCATGTTAATGGAAAAAAACGTATAATTTAAATCCATTTCAAGATGTTACATAGATAGTATTTTTTACCATTTAAATCTATTTCTGAGTAATTATTTAAAGAAAGAATTAGAAATTAAATCAACCAGGACAGATTTTCAGAAAAGCCATAAAAATTGTTTCATGTTTGACCTGTTATTTAAGGTGGCTCTTAGTTAAATTCAAAATAAATTTATTCTATTTCAGATCACTCCGTGATCTGCATAATGTCCCGAGCTGAAGACATAGGGAATTCTGTTTTCAGCGATTTTGTCCCAACAACCTCTGTAAATTCAGTATCATTTCACAGCAATCTGACAGTATGGCAGATGGTAAGAAATATATTCAATCATAAAAATAGGCTTTCCTACAGTCCCCAAATTAATCAGCACCTATCTGCAGAATAGAGCTTGCAAGATTCCCAAACAAAACCATGTTTTTAATAGCTCTGGGGTGATTTGGTGGTGAGGACTGGTCTACAGAAGCAGGGTCACATTCTCCTCCTCTCTGATCCCTGCCTCAAAACTTAGCATAGCCCACATTCCTTCTCTTTGTTGAGTGCAAAACACAGGGAAAAAACCCACTGGGCCTGACATTACAGCTAGATTGGTTTGGGTACCTAAGAACCATTTCTAAAAAGTGAAAGAGGTCAGCCCAAGAGGAAGAGGCAGTGTTTCTCATTCCTGAGAGTGTTCGTTGAAGTGCAACTGAATACTCTTCCAAAACTAACCCAGCTCCAAGCCACCCCGGGGCCTTCACCAACACTGTCTTCTTCCACTACCCATATAGAAGTTTAATGTGCAATTAATCCTGACTTAGAGGCTTGAGTCTTTTCTGGTGACATAGCACTGGTGAAAGTAGACTTGGGTGAAAGGGATCATCCTTTATAATAAGCATTTATTGATCACCTACTGTTTGCCAGGCACTATACTAGAGAACTCACAGGTAAATTAGAATGGCCTCTGTAGAGAGAAATCTCCCATGGCAGGACACCCTGGGGAGCCAGGACAGCCCAGTGGGAGACCTAAGCATCAGGTGGAAGAAGCAGGGAGGAGCAGGCAGGAGGGAAAGAAGAGGGACCGGGCTTACCATTTTTCAAGGGCAAGCTCTGCTAATGGACAAAACCCAGTGGAAGCCAAAATTAACCTTTCACCTAGAATGTTGCTTGATGCAAAATGACATATTGTAGCATGTGAAAAAAATGGCCCTAAGCCTGGAGTTAAAAGACCTGGTTTCAATTCCAAGTTACACTATCTAGTTGTGTGACCTTTGAACAAATCTCCCACCTTCATTAAATCTTCAGTTTTTCATCTATAAATTAGGGTGGTGATAGTGGTTTTAATAACTGGCTGTAAGGGTTGTTGAAAGAATTAAATGAGAAAATACATAAGAAAATTCCCAATACTGTCAAGCTTTCAATAAACATATCCTGCTTTCACTGTCTACCTTCCTCCAGGCATTTATTCATTCACTCATTCAGAATGTATTAATTAACTACTATACATCAGACACTGAGATATAGCAGGACAAAACAAATATCCCCACCCTCATTAAAATAACATTCTAATTGAGGGAGAGAGAGAGAGAGGGAAAAATCCATAATGACAAAAAAATTGTAAATGCTCTTGATAAAGTCAGAATAAAAGGTATTATTAGAGTTGGGGATTGCAATTATAAGTGGGATGGCCAGGGTAGGCCCCTTTGCGTCCATGATACTTGAGAAAAGACTTGAAGGTGGCAAGGACATCACTCATGTGACTTTCTTGGGTTAAAGCTTTCCAGGCAAGAGGACAGACAATGCTTGCCATGATCAAAGAACATGGGACAATGTGGCAAAGTGGTGTGAGGAAGGGTGAGAGTATTAAGAGATGTGGCCAGCAAGGTGTTAGGAGGCCAGACTCATGGAGGGCCTTGCGGGGCATTTGAGTATACTCTGGTGGCTCAGGACAGCATGGTAGCAGTGGATGGATCAGATTCTGGATGTGCTTTAAAGATAGGGCCTTAAAAGGATAAAAAATAAAAATAAAATGAGGTGTTAACGAAAGAGAGGCATTAAGGATGACTCTAAGGTGTTTGATCTGTGCATCTAGAAGGATGGAGTTGCTGTCAGTTGAGATATGGAAGGCTGTGGGAGGAGCAGGTCTGTGGGGGCTTGCGGAAAAATCATTTTGTACATGATGTATTTGAGTCTATTAGATTCCTGAGTGGAAATGTTGAGTAGAAAATTAAATATAAGTCTGGAGCTTGTGAGAGATATATAGGCTGGAGATAACTTTGCAAGTTCTTAGCACATAAATGGATTTAAAGCCAGGAAACTGGATGAGATCATCATGGGAATATATATATAAATGGAGAGGAGATGTGGGACGGGGACCAAGCCCTGAGACCCTGGTACGTTAAAAAACATTGAGAAGAGAGGAAGATATGGAAGAAGACAGAGAATGTGCAGCTAGTAAAAGAGAAAAAAATTAAGCCAAGGGAGTGTGGTGTCTTGGAAAACAAGTGAATGAAGCATATCATGAAAGAGGGAAATCAACTGTGCTGGAGGTCATTGGTGACTTTAACAAGAGAGATCTACTTAGTGTGATTGTGGCAAATCCCACTGGAGTGGTTTTAAGAAAAAATAGGAAAAGAGAAATTAGAGAGGGGCTGTATAGGCATCTCCTTTGAGAGTTTTGCTACAAAAGTATATTAAAAAGTGGGATGGTAGCTGGTGCAGAAATGAGTCAAGAGAAGGCATATTATATAATAAGATAGGAAAGAAACCAACATGTTTTCTATTCTGATGGCAATAATCCAGCAGTAAAGGAAATTTTGGTGATGGAGGATGGAGTGGGGTGATTACTGGAGCCATGTCCTTAAGTAGAAGAGAAGGAATGGAGTCTGGTACATGGGTGGAGGGGCTGGCATTGGATAGTAACAGGCAAGAATGTAGGCGTATGAGGTGCTGCTAAGTGGGTAGTTATGGCAGTGGGATCCATGTAAGTGTTCTATGTATTTCTCTTCAAGCTCAATGTTCTGGTCTATTTTGGGGAGCTCTGTAGTATTGAGGGTTCTAGGGCTTGATTTTCATAGGTGTCTCTGTTTTCAGTATGAAGGCAAAGAACAAAGCACTTCAGGTCACTGCTAAATCTTCAGTCACTTGAGGGAGCTCTGGTCTGCCATTCTTAGGGAGTATATATATATATATTTTTCTGGGGCAAAACAGGAAAGAGGAAAGGGGAGTTCTAGGAGTATGACATTAGGAGGAGTTACACAGACCAGTTTCCCCAAAGCAAGGCTACATCCAGGCCTGGGACAAGCTCCTTGAAAGAGCTGTGCTGCGTGACAGTTGACATTAGGGGGCTCAATCAGGAGTCCTCAATAAGGAGTCTTATCTGGACCACCACCAATGAGTTTAAGGCGCTGTTTTAGAAGCCAAGAGATGTAAAGAACCCTATGAGAGTTGTTGACAGGAATCTGCTCAGATTTTTTTGTTAGTAGATCACTCTGTTGAAATCAGGAAAAGAGCAAGAATCTGAGACACTAAGAGGAACTGCTAAGACATTCTATAGCAACTGCTGAAAACAAGTACTTCTTAGACTCACATTGACCAAAACTATCGCCAAAGATTTCGGCTCCCTTTGAACCATCTTCAATACTACCAAGAAAGAGTCAACAACTGTGATATCTCAGGGTATAAATAATGACACCATCTGAAGTTAACCCTGGAATTCCAGGTTATCCTGGAAGCTAGCTCTGTGTGATCTGGAAAACAAACTAGCTGGAAGCAGTCCCTCCAAACTTCTCTGAGGGGTCAAGAAACTGTTGTGAAGTTAATACTCCCATTTCCTCTTTGCTAAAGGATTTGGCCACCAAGAGATACTTTAGGATGTACTACTGGGAAACTCTACTCTTTATCTTCTTCCTGAATTTACTATATTTTTGAAAATTTCCACTTTAGTAACTCATTCATTTAATAAAAGCATCACCTCTTTCAGTAGTATTTGCTTTTTAAGATAGGGCTTCTGAAGATGTTAACACATTACAATACTATGAACCAGGAATTATTTACTGGCATTTTCAGTGCCCTCCCATACCGACCCTACAGATTAGAAATTCTTGGAGTGGGTCTAAATATATGTGTTTTCCCAAACTCTCTAGGTGAATCTCCTGCAGGCTAAATTTGAGGATCACTCTTCCTTATTGGACTCAGATTCTAAACAGGTAGGATTTGACTGAGGAACAAGTGAGTAGCTCTCTGGTTTTAAGGCCATGGGTGAAATAATTCTATGCCCCATTCACCTCTCAGGAATCACCCCCAAAATAGTGAAACAGAAATGGAAACATAATCTTTCATGAAATCAGAAGATATCTATATTCTGAGGAAGTTGTGGACATTCCTAGTGACCCTCTCCCAGCCCTGTGCTTCCCACCTTCTTTTCTATTGTGGCAGAAGTTTCAATATTTTTCCGGCCATAGCCCCAGGGAGTCTAGGTCTAATGGAACAGCCTGACATGACTGTGTCTTAAACAGGAACCTGGAAACAACCAGTTCCGGCTGCTTACCAGGGCAGGCACTCTCAGCGGCAGAGCCCCCTTCCCCTGGAGTCTAGAAATACCTAACTCACTTGCAGCACAGGTGTCTCTCACCCTCCCCTTGCGGTGTGTAAATACCAAACACGCGGGCAGCACTGGCACCTCTCTTCTCCGTAGCCAAGTGGGACATGTGGAGCTGCCATCCACCCACCCTGACTTGAGCAGTTGGCCTCCCTGGGAGAGCAGCCATGATGGATTTTCTTCCCCTGCTCTTTTGGACCCTTTGTGCTGTGTAATAAAGCGATTACACAAAGTGGATGCCTGTGGTTTCAGGTCTTCGATCTGGTAGGTCCAGCTCTCCAAATTAGGAGGATACCCGAGGGGAAAAACTGTGATCCCTTGTGTGGATCAATGGGAAGGACACGTAGAGGGTGGCAGAAGAACTTTCTCTGAACCCCGCTTGATGATAGGGAGTAAGGCTGAACAAACAGACACCGTCAATCCATTTTGACAGCAATAAAAAAATCAGTGAGGTAAAGTGGACAGTAACTGAATTCTGGACAACCCTGTACCTACTCATCTCTATCAGCGTGAAAGATGTAAAAACCAAATTAAGAGGGACGGATGTAGCTCAAATGGTTGGGCGTCTGTCTCCCATATGGAGGGACCTGGGTTCGATACCCCGGATCTCCCAGTTAAAAAAAAAACAAACACAAAAACAAAACAAAACAAAACAAATTAAGTTTCTCATACACACACACACACACACACACACAATCTTGTGTCAAATCTTGTGACCCATTGAAATTTCCCACTGGCCTGAAACTTTGGCCAGATGCTTCACTACATGAGTAACATTCAAAAGTCAGCTGTTACAGAGGAGAAACGTATAGAATTTATGCATTCTTGTGATTTTTATCTTTCCTCATGTTATATGAGGCGTTGAGTATCTATGGTGGTGAATGAAAATAGGTAAAATGTGGGAGCTACACACCAGGGAGCACCATCCAGTAATTAGAAACAAATAAATTTCCTAAACTGATAGCAGGTATATATGGGGATTTTACAATGATTGGTGACTACAAAAGAAATTGTTTGTGACTACAAAAGTATTGTTTCAGAGAATAAAAGAGAAGAAATTCTATGAAGTTATTTTTATAAAATGGTCATAATATTGATAACAAACTTTCTGATTATTGCCAACAAAAAAATGTGCCTTCATCAATGAAGGAAGACTCCTCATCCAATCAGTAGGAGGCCTTAAGCGAGAACTGAGGATTTCAGCATTCAGATTGAAGCATCTCTACTTCAGAGAGCGAGCTTCTCCAGGGGAATTCACCTTCACTTTCATTGGAGTTCCCAACTTGTGGCCTGCCCTGCAGAATTCAGACTTTCCAATCCCCTCAGTTACACAAGTCAATTCCTATGATAAATCTCTCTCTCTCTCTCTCTCTCTATATATATATATATATATATATCTCCTGTCAGTTCTATTTCTCTGGAGTTCTCTGACTAATACAGGTAATCAATCAGTTCAACCTTTAGAAAGGTCAATTTCATAATTTCCCCTAAATGAAAATGTCCATTCTCTTTGATCCAGAAATTCTACTTCTATAGATTTATTCTACAGATATACTCACAGCAGTGTGAAATTATATATGTACAATGATATATACATAATGCAGCATTATTTTAATATAAAATGATTAGAAATAATTAAAATGTCCCTAAATAGGGAACTGAGTTTTTTTGGATTATACATTATACATTATAATGTATCCAGAATGTAATACTATGCAGCTTTTTAAAAGAATAAAGCAGTTATATTTGCTTTGTAATGGAAATATAGAATGTTAAATAATGAAAGCAAGTCACTGAACAGTGAACTTAACAGGTTAGCTTAAAAGGTTACCATTAATGTAATAAACAACTATATGTAGAGGTCAACTTCCAATATTGCCAAGTAAGGTCCCACTAAATTGACCCCTCACGTGTTAACTACAAACTCTGGACAAATACAAAAAAAAGCAAAACAAAATATTACCTGAGTTCACTGGAAAATGAACAAATGTAGATTATGGAGGAGAAACGATGTTTAAAAGAAAGACATGGTATGAATTTCCCTTTGTATAGCTTTAGCCTGAGAACAGGCTGCTTCTGGCTCTGTGCTAGGGAGCAAAAATTCCTTATATAAGCCACATTTTCTGGCCTGAAGAACTAGAGGATGGAATTAGGGGAACCGCAGGCACTGGAAATTTAGAGGATATATTAGGTTTCTCTAGAGAAACCAGAACTGATTAGAGAGAGACAGAGAGATTTATTGTAGGAATTGCCTCACATGACCACAGGGATTGGTAAGCCAAATTCTGTATGGCAGGCTGCAAGTTGGAAACTCAATGAAGGTGAAGTTGAATTCCCCAGGAGAAGCTGGCTGGCTGAAGTAGAAACAGAAATTCTTTCTTACTGATGAAATCTTCAGTTCTTGTTTTAAGGCCTCCAGCTGATTGGATGAGGAGGCTCCTCTGATTGCTGAAGGCAGTCTCCTTTGTTGATTGTAGATGTAATCACCATAGGTGCAATCAACTGACAAATGATTTAAATCTATCTATGAGATACCCTCACAGTAACCATCAGGGAACTGCTTGCTTGACCAACCAACTCAACATCATAACCTAGCCAAGTTGACACATGAAATTAACCACAACAGGGGAGAATCCCAGAAAGGAGAGAACCAAGAGAATAACCCCCCAAATTCCGTGCATAAACTGTCTGAATTTCTAGCTGACTCATGAGTCATGCACACATGGGAAGACTCAAAACTCACCAGCTAAGGATAAATAACTGAACTGAGATTTAAATAGCAGCCCAAGAGATCGTGTTTACTACTTGAGTCCAACCAAGTTAAATGCCTACTAAAACAAGTAAACTAACAAGCAGAATCAACACTCCTTGAAGGAATATAATAGAATCTGTAGTCTTAACAATATTACATTTATAAACCCAGTTATTTAATATACATATAATCAGAAATATGTGACCCATTTCCCAAGAGAAAACACAATCAATGAAAACCAACCCTAAGATAAGTTTGTCCCTAGACATTGGAATTAGCAATCAAGCTCTGTAAAGCACTTATTACTATGTTCAATGAAGTAAAGGAAAATATGCTTATAATGAAGACAAGATAAGAAATATCATCAGATAACTAAAAATATATAGAGAAAAGAAAAAGTAGAAATTCTAGAAACAAAATATGTTAAATTTGAAAATAAAAAAATTATTATATGGGCTAAAAATCAGAATGGAGATGATAATTGAAAGGGTTGGCATATTTGAAAATAGAGCCAGAGGAATTATGCAATCTGAAGAATAGAAAATTTTAAATATTTTTAAAAATTATTAGAGTATTATGGACCTGTGGGACAATATTGAAGGTTCTGATTTACCTTTTCTTAATCCTTTTTTTAAAATTGATGGTGCTGTCATTTTCATTTAAAGGTTCATTTGGTGATAAAAATAAAAGTAATAGCTAATCCAGAACACTTATTACATGTCCTGCTCTGTAAGAACTTTAAAAGGATCAATATGTTTAATGTTAACAAAGACCCAATGACCCAATGACCAATAGCATCTCCATTTTACAGGTGAGGGCATCAAATAACCATAAAACTAGTAATTGGCAGAGCTGAGACACGAACCCAGGCAGTCTGACTTACTTTTAATTCAAGTCCCAGAGGATAGGAGAAAGAAATGGAGCAAGAAAAATAACTGTATAACTAGAAGACTGAAAGTTTTAAAAATTTGTTGAAGGACAGATATTTATGGAGTCAAGAATATCATCAAACACAAATCAAAATAAATATCCAGATAACAACCACTATACACATCATAGTCCAACTGATAAATAAAACATAATGAGAAAATCTTAAAAGTGGCCAGAGAAAAATGACACATTACATATAGGAGAAAAATAATTCACTGTTTTCTCATCAGAAATAATGGGGACCAGAAGATGGTGGAACAACATGTTTTAACTGCTGAAAGAAAATAATTGTCAACACAGACTTCTATATCGAGGGGAAATATCTTTCAAGACCTAAGGAAAAATAAGGACATTTTCAAGTATAATAAAATTAAGAGAATTTGTCACCTTAAGACTTGATCAAGAAATTGTACAGAGAGTTCTTTAGGAAAAAGGAAAATAATACCAGAAAGAAACACGGATCTTTGGGAAAGAATGAAGAACAGTGGTTATGGAAAATAACTGAACTAAAACAAAAGACATTTTTCTATTCATTTCTTTAGAATATATAAAGTTTCTAAACTTTACATGATGTGGTATAATAATATCTGTATGTAGGGGAAGAGATAAGGCTGTATACTGTAATTTGTAGAGCAAGCACTAAAAAATGCAGTAAAGTATAGCTAAAATGCCAACATATAAACAAAAATGGAATTCTTAAAAATATTAAAATAATATTTAAAAGGCAGAAAAGGAAGAATAAATAAAAATCAAAGGAGACACTAAAACAACAACAACAACAAAACAAATACCAAAGTGATTGACTCAAGTGGAACTATCTTAATAATTTCATTAAATGTTAATGAACTAAACATCTCAATTAGAAGGTAGAGATTGTCAGAATAGATAAAAAGCAAGATCCAACAATATGTTATCTGTAGAGACACATTTTAAATATAAAGACATAGGATGAAATTAAATGAACGGAAAAAAGATATGTAAATATTAAGTATAAGAAAACTAGTGTTTTCTTATAAGAAAACTGATTAATATCAGATAAAATAGACTACAAGACAAATACTTTATCTTCATGGTAGACAAACTTATACTATGTATTTATTTACTTATATGTTCATTGTCTATTTCCACCACTAATGCAAGCTCCATGATGGCAGAAACTTTGTCTTGTTCATCACTGTATGCACAGGGCAGGGAGGCACATAATTTTTAAAAAATGAACTTGACCATTTGGTCAAGGCGGCAGGCAGGATAAGGTACCACAGTTACTCACCAGGCAGGCCTGGGCAGGAAAGGAAAGGGGTACTGGCCACTTGGGTGACTGCTGAAAATGGAAGAAAGGCTACAGATGACTTAACTGTCTCGAAAGTTGGAACTCAATTTTTATTTACTGTTGACATTGTCATGTCTACATTTGGGTGCACATTTGGGCAGAGCATATCCTAGTGGAGTTTTTTTTCTTCTCTCAAAACTCAGATCACTACAGAGGCTCATTATCACCTACCAGTTCTCTAGGCTGCTGATGAAGCTACATTTCGAATCTGAGCAATGGAAGGTATTCCCTTAGGATGACTATCTTGGTCCTCATTTGAAAAAAGTCAAATGACTTTTCTCCTTCTCGATATAGTACAATTCCTCAGGGCCACTTTCCAGTTTAACGAAGCAAAAATCTCAAGTTATTTCTCCTTCTTATTTCCATCCACAAAGGGAGCCTCTCCAGCCCCATACTGCCCGCAAATTCTGGGATTACCTCGAACAGCTGCACAGCCCATGGGTGGGAAGACTCTTGCTTTCTTGCCAGCTACACTTGAGGGCAAAGTTTTGATTTCTTTGACAATCTGAGTTTATTTTTAGAGATATTAGGATGACTCACCTCTCCTGACATTTGTTTCTATAAAAACTACCTTTAAAATGTCACACTTCCAACTCTGTACAAAGAGCGAGAGAAAAGCTGCAAAAGCAATTGAACCCAAAGAGGACTTCACTTGAGAGTTCCTTTCATCAGGCCTCGTCTGTCCTCCCTCCCTTTCGCATGCCGAGACGGCCGTGCCTCTCTTGACCACCCCCATGGAGCCGAGTTCTGCAGGTGTTTGGGTGCGTGAGAGACCTGACAACAGGCACCTGGGGCCGGGAGGTCAGTTACACAAGCCAAAAGAAAGTGAACCGGGATTTGAATTGCTGCTTCTACACATGAATTGCTGTCTACAAAATTAGTAACAGTTAAATTATACATATTATTCATAGACTATTAAACAAAATTTTTAAAAAATGTTTCAAAGATAGGTAAACAACACACCAAAATGCCTCTGACACAATGTTCAGCCCATATACCTTTTCTTTTATTTCACTTAATCCTCTCAAGGGAAGTTGAGAGACTCAAATCAAAGAGGTAACATAAAGAATACAAGGTAACTGTAAGTATGCCATGATAGATTTCAGAAATTAATAAAGAGAGTGAATGGAAATGTACAAAAATGCAGACATATTTGCAAAATGCAGAGTTTACTGGGAAGCTGAGACTGCAAGGATTTTTTCCCCTCTGCTTGCCAAAAATTTCTAATTTCCATAAATTATTTTAAAATGAAATCATAAGCATAATAAACTTGAAAAGATGCTATTTTATCAATATTCTCTAAGTGAATATGTGTTCATATGTGTATTTTTAAGTATATGGACTTGTAGAGTTTGGAAATTCCTAGATCAGTTAACTTGGAAGAATTCAAGGCAGACAGCAACCCAAACGGTATAAATAGAAATCCACAAACATGGCTTAGTTTGTCATAGGGATATTATAAAAGCCAACTGGGAAAGCAGGAGATTGCATTCTGGCTGGCTGACAGATGCAATAAAAGTCTGAAACCACAGAGAAAGGTCTTCTCATTTGTCCAGATTAACTAGAGAAGAATAGGAATAATTCACCTAGATTCCTAATCTGGTGATAATTGTATTATTAACCAGCCAATAAATTTGAGAATATTTACTAAGCACTTACATGCACTAAGTAATCATATCTGTTGTATGGGAGAAATACAACAGACAATAAAATGTTCTGGCCCTTAAGGTGTATATAATGGGCAAATAATACAGATAGCTACTCTTCAAGATTTACAGGATGCAAGGTAAACTGTGCATGCAAGATCAGATAAGGGAAAACGAGGGGGGATTTGGAAAACATTAGATGACAGAAGGGTTTTGGTTGAATCTTGAGTGATGGTGAGAAAAGAGGGAAGGGTATTAGAAGTGGGAAAATCAGTCTGACTTATTATACATAGTTAACAGAAGTTTTGAAATAAGAGCAATTCATAGATTTTTACTAAATATTGTATTATGAATGAATGGATGAGTGAGTGAACAAATGTATCTTGAACTGAATTGTGTGCATTTTCAGATGGTAGTGAGCATTTAAAGCTTGTGTCCATTCTGCTCCTGACACTTGAACCATTTTTAGTCTGTATATGGCTTTGGCCTGGAACTCTCTATGGACACTGCTTTCAGTACCTCTCCCCTTGCTTCCCATGCCGGGGGCAGCAGCAATGCCACCACTGAGCTGCACCCAGGCCTCCAGGACCGCCCTTATCTAGAAAGGGGTTTTCTGAATTGGGCTAGAAGTCCACAGACACTGTGCTGAGCCTACTGTGATGGAAGACTGGCCTCCAGTTTGGTCGACCCCATTAATTAGTTAGTTAATTAATTAATTAAGTGTCTTGTGTGTGTGGTTCTGTGCTCAGTTCTAGAATTCGATGATGAATAAGACAGATACAGTTTCTGCTGTCATGGAACTTACATTCCAGTGAAGGAGAAGAGGTGGGCTGTGGTAATGAGTTTGGAGTTTAAAAGAAAGAGGTCATTAAAAGGTGCTGGTTTGGACAGTGACATGATCCCATTTATGTGTTGAGATCACTCTTGCTCCGGTGCGGGAGATAACTTGAAGGAGGTGGGAATGCACGCTGAGGTAGGTGATATTCAAGTAGATCAGGGAGAAAAGGTGCTTGTTGGCTCAGATAGAGACAGTGACGATGGAGAGAAATGAGTGTATTCAAGTTATATTCGGAAGGTAGATTTGACGGGATTTGCTAATGCAATGGATCTTAGTGAGAGAAGGCAAGCGTGATGATTCCCCCGGAGACTTTTGGAATCAGTGGAGTTCCAGGATTCTGCTGGCTTTATATTGAAGAGAGTCAAGAGGGACTTGAATATGAATATTGCAACTGGTCAGCTGCGACCCTGTAAGTTTTGAAATGTAAGTTATCACTGTAATCCAAGCAAGCCAGATCTCTCCTTTCTGTAGTTTGGCAGTGCTTAGACTGGAGGTTTGTCCAAAGCTAGGAACATGCAGTCCCCAGATTCAAGACCATCTGTCTGATGGGAGAAACCTCACACAGAAGCAGATCTTCTGGATTTAGCAGCGGCCAGCTTCCAAACACAGATGAGAAAATTACAAACCAAAGGAAGAGGCTGTGTTCCCCTGAAGAGGTACTTCTTGAGTAAAGGAAAGAATTCCTAGTCTATTGACTTGAATATAGAACTGAGCTGTTACAGGAAACCCCTTGGAACAGCAAGATGAGAGCCATCTGTCCTGGTCTATGAAAGCGTATTGGCACCCCGTTTCACTTTACTCTCTTGTCCTGCCAAGGCTGTTATCTCCAGGCTAACATTTCTGCTGAAAGATATGGCCCAATTCACAGACAGTAGTGTGCTGGCCTCCATATCTGGTCTTTATTCTGGAGCCCCAGGCAGTTCTGCAACATCACTCATGTGTGTGTCCTCGAAGGATGCTTCTTTGTGTCTCAAACTGACCAAATATTTACAGTTAAGAGTTCTCTTTCAATTCATCTGTTCTATGCTAACAAGGTCCTAATTCTGCCTTTATTTGTCTCCCAGAAGTTCCAAAGAACACAGAAGAAATTTGGGAAACCTTATTCCTCTCTAGTTCAGGGTATTATTACACTTGTGGCCTGCCCCTTTTTAAAATTAATTTTGACAGTACTCAAGAAAGAAGATCAAGCAGGGAGGTGGTGATAAAAGTGTTATGGTAGATCAGAGGTGGAGAGAGCCCTTTCAGACTCAAAGATGAGGGGATGATGACAGCATCCCATTTACAGTGTGCCTGCTATGCACTAGGCAACGATCGATGCTTTACATCGGGTTTGCTATTTAAACTTCACCTCTATAGAATCAGTGCTGTTGTTCCTATTTCACAAAAGGTAAATCTAAGACTCAAACTCACCCTTAAGCATGATTACTATGAAAATAGTAATTTGAAGTGAAAATTGGTACCAACCATTAGTTATTCTTTTTTTTTTTTTTAAAGATTTATTTATTTTATTACATATCTCCCCTTCCCCCCACTGCAGCGACGCGCCGAGAGTGGTGACTGCGCAGGCGCGGCTTTCCCCGCTTGTGGGCGGTCTCTGCGTCCATTCACGGCCGGCGCTTGCTTCAGTTCGCGGGTGGCTGGCTGCGCTCCATCCGCAGGCGACCTGCCCTGCCCGTGGCGGCTCTTGCCCTGTCCGTGGCAGCTCCTTGCCCTGCCCACGGCGGCTCCGGCCCGTCCATGGCAGCTTGCCATTCTCAAGGCAGTCTGCCCGCTAGGAGAGGTCCCCGGGAATCGAACCCAGGGCCTCCCATGTGGTATGCCGGCGCCCTATCCACTGGGCTATGGAGCCAGCCCCCATTAGTTATTCTTTATGGACTCCCAAGTACTTAGACTTGATTCCTGAACTCATTTAGGCTCAGACTTTTCTCTCTTGTTAAGATGTTATGAGCTCCAAGATCGCCCAGGGAATGGCAGGCTACACTCCTTCTCCAGAAACTATGGGAAGGTAGGCGGGTTTCCCTGGCAGAAGGGAAGCTGAGGGACCACAGGGACAATTGGAGAGGGTAGCTAGAGAGTGGAGACCCAGTTGACTTGGGGAGGTGGGTAGAACCCATAGGAGATGGGGCACTCAAGCCAGCTCAGAGGCGAGGGAAGCCAGGGAAGTGACCTTGCTGGAAGACCAGTGCTCAGCCAGCTCCTAAAGTGAGTTAAGTCCCCGGCCCCCCAGGTGACCAGGAGTGCACCCCAGTACCCAGCAGCTCTTGAGGTGGAGGAGTTGTGGGGCAAATAAGTGTGGGGGTCCAGTATCCAGCCAACTCAGGGGAGAGAGGTATGGGGGAAGGGGAGATAGAGCTGGTGGACCAGGAGAAAAAAGACACCAACCCACACTGAAACAGCTCCAGGGAGAGGGGAGGGGGGAACTGATCGGCAGGCTGCCACACGCACCCACCCTGGGAGAGAGAGGAAATGGGTCAGTGAGGGGACAGGCTGGCCCGTACCTAACAGCCGGGGAGAGTGGGAAGCTTAGGGAGGCAAGTGCCATAACACTGGAAGCCTAACTGCCCTGAGGTGAAGGAGGGCGGGCAGAGGCAGATGGCAAGCCTTCGGAAGTCTTCAGAAGCCCAAACCAGCTGGTAGAGCGGGTGTAGCTTAGTGATTAAGTTCTTGCTTCACATATACAAGGTCCCAGGTTCAATACCAGGTACCTCCCAAAACAACAACAAAGCAAAGCCTAACTGGCCCAAGGGAACAGGAGTTGAAGGAAAAGCAGCCTCAGGGAATTTAGACTGGGTTTTTGTTTTTATTTTTTCCTTCATTTTTTATCTTTTTACTTTTTATTTTTTTATTCCTTATTCTTTTCTCTACATGTAGGTACTTGACCTGGGGAGGGCAGGCTTGCAAAGAGATTGATTGGTGAGCACTGGCAGCCTGAGATGGTTGCTAGAGGCTTGAGAGGGAAGCCTGTTTTTTTCTGCGTGTGTGTGTGTGTGTTTTTTTGTAGTTGTTGTTGTTGCTTTTTTCCCCTCCTTTTTTCTCTTTTTTCTCCTTAGTTTATTTCTTTTTTTTTTCATTTTTCTCTCTTCCATTGCATTTCTTTAATTCCATCTTCTCTTCTTAGGCCCTCATGTTCTCTCTTCTCTTCTCATCATTCTGGTCTTTTATTTTATTCTATCTTTATTTCTTGTTTCTTTCTCTTTTTTTTAACGTCACATTTCTAATTTTTAAAAAAGATTTTATTTATTTATTTATTTATTTATTTATTTATTTATTTATTTATTTATTTATGTACCACCTCCCCCCTTGCTGCCCGTTCTCGCTGTGTTCATTTGCTTTTTGCGTTCTTCCGTGTCTGCCTGTCTCCGCCGCCGTGGCATCCCACCAAGTCAGCTCACCATGCGGCGGCCCACCTGCTCATGGTGGCTTGCCCTCTCGAGGCGGCCTGCCTTCTTGAGGAGGCCCCGGGAACCAAACCCGGGGCCTCCCATGTGGCAAACTAGAGCCCCACCAATTGAGCCACAACTGGTTCCCACATTTCTAATTTTTAATCCTTTTTATTTTTTATGATTTTTCACTCATAGTAGTTATTTATGTTTTCTTTTCTTCCTGACTTTTTAAGGTTCATTTTCCATCTTGTGTTTTTATTATTATTATTATTATTACTACTACTACTACTACTACTACTACTACTACTACTACTATTTTCTCTTCTCCTTTCTTTCCTTTTCTATGGTCTTAATTTTTTTTTCAGGGAACACAGACAACAAAAAGAGTATAGAATAAGTGGAACCAAGTGTCAAAGAGGAGCCTTAACACAAAATAAAACAAAATAAAACATCACCGTTCCAGAATCCTCATGACTGGGGAATGAACTATGGACTAGCGTGGACTTACAGGTATTTGACTATAGACATATGGTGATTCTAGCAATAGAAGAAATTACAACATTGACGTAGAGCCGAGGCCACTGGAGGCTCTGGGGGCAGGGAGAGGGAAAAACAGTTGTAATACAGGGGCTTTTTGGGGACTTGGGAATTGTCCTGAATGACATTGCAACAACAGGTATAGGCCATTTTATGTCATCACATAACATGCAGAACTGTGTGGGCGAGAGTGTGGTCTACAATGTGAACTATGGTGCATGCTTAGTGGCAAAGCCCCAGGATGTGTTTATCAATTGCAGTGAATGTGCCACACTAATGAAGGATGTTTATGTGGGAGGGTGTGGGAGGTGGGGTAGTGGGGCATATGGGAATCCCTATAATTTTTGTTTAAGATTTATGTAATCTAATTATCTTTTAAAAAATAAAAAAAATTAAAAATTAAAAAAAAAAACTAAAAAAATTGACATACAAAGATCAAACACACATATGTAAAGTGATATCAGTCTGCCCCCCA
>PVKH010008433.1:0-19489 GCA_004027955.1 Chaetophractus vellerosus | reverse complement strand
TTATTTGCTTTTTTTGGGGGGGGTGGGACCTGGGAATTGTCATGGATGATGCTGCAATGGAGGATGTAGGCCAGTTTATATGATCATGTATCATTCAGGACCTGTAAAGATGAGAGGGTTGTCTATGGCCTGAATTGTGATCTATGTCTGATGGCAAAGCCCCAAAATGTGTGTAACTAACAGAGGCGTTATGCCACACTTAGGTATGTGCATGTGGGGGGTTGTGGGAGGGGTGGGGGAGTGGCATATGGGTACTCCTGGAATCTCTGTGTTACAATTGTGTAATCAATGTATCCTAAAAATGTATATAGATATATAAAAAATAAATAAATAATTAATTAATTAAAAAAAAAACCTTCATTGTACATTTCTCAGGACTTTCTATGTATAGGATCTTGTCATCTGCAAATAGTGAATTTTTTATTTCTTCCTTTCCAATTTGGATCCCTTTTATATCTTTTTCTTCTCTAAGAGCTAGAGCAAGTACTTCTAATACCATGTTAAATAGAAGTTGTCTAAGTGGGTATTCTTTGTCTCATTTCTGATCTTAGAGGGAAAATTTTTATGATTTCACCATTGAATATGATGTTAGGTGTGGTTTTTTTTCATATATACACTTTAACATGTTGAGGAATTTTCCTTCTATTCCTATCTTTTGTAGTGTTTTTATCAGGAAAGGTTGCTGTATTTTGTTGAATGTTTTTTCTGCATCTATAGAGATCATCATGTGCTTTTTTCCATTTCTATCTGTTTACATGGTGTATTACATTGATTGATTTTCTTATGTTGAATTATCCTTGCATACCAAGGATGAAATTCACTTGGTCATGGTGTATAATTCACTTGGTGTGTTGGTGTATATGATTAGCACGTATTTTGTTAAGGATTTTAACATCTAAGCTCACTAGAAAAATTGCTCTATAGTTTTCCTTTCTTATGGTGTCTTTGTTTGGTTTTGGTATTAGGGTGATGTTGAAATCATAGAATGTATTAGGCAATGTTCCCTCTACTTCTATTTTTAGGAAGAGTTTAAGCAGGCCTGGTGTTAATTCTTTCCTGAATATTTGGGAGAATTCCACATTTCCAATTACAAAAAGTCAGAAAAGTAGAATAAAGTGACCATCCTGCAAATAGATGGAAGAAAATAGTAAAGAAAACATTACTGTAAGGAATAGATTGACAAAGGAAAAATAACTAAATAAAAATGTTAAAAAGATTTCATTGAAAGGACTGATTTGATTTAATCCTACCTATATATATCAGAAATAAAATATAGCAAGCAAAATACTAATATACAGAATGATATAGGGATTTACTGTTAGAGACTAGAACTAGTGAAAATGAATGAAAGGAAAACAACAAAGTTAATTGCTAATTTAAAATTTGAAATTGAGTGAAAATTAGATTTTAGAAAATATGTATACTGCACATGAGCTTGATAGCTTTCCAATACTTAAAGACTTTACTGGTAGAAATATCAGTGATGTTAATAAAAGTGGTTTACTTTGTTTTTGTATATGGTGATATGTCATATTTGGAAGATCAGCATTAATATTTGAACCAATATTTTACTGATAAATAAAAATAACAATAGCAACAACAATAAAGGCCAAAACAATTGGCTATTGTTATGGTTTTACCTTTGAAGAGGCTATGGATCACAGAAGGGTCACAACAGGGATGGGAAAGGATCATTGGGGATGTCAGGGTTGGGGGTGCATGGGAGGAAGTTCACCTGAACATAGATAAGAGGCATGCATAATTGTTCAAATGATCATGGGGCATGGTCACAGGGTGAAGAATTACTCAATAAGTGGGAGAACACTGAATTCCCATCTTGGAGAGTTTGCCATATTTTCCAGGAGAGTAGCAACAGCTCCCCAAGTGCAGGGGCTGTGTCTGGCAAAGGAGGATGATCCATTGATGGGCCCTTGTTATTGATGACTAGTCTTATGAATCTTTGCTGTTGAAATTGAAACAGCCTAGTGTTATGGGGTACCTAAGATTTGCCTCTTGAGAACCTCCTTCTTGCTAAAATGTGGCCTTTCTCTAAGCCAAACTCAGCATATGAATGCATTAGTTCAGTTGATTTAAATTCAACAGATTATGAAATTTCATGAATATATCTTCCAACAGTAAATTGCAAATATTCTATAAGAAATTAGCACTTGCTGAATATTTGTCTATAATATCAGCATCTAAGAAGAATATTAGGTTTCATTTGAAAGTGCTAACCAAATCTTCCTTCCATATTCTACTAATATGTTTGTTTCTCTCCGGGCTTAGCTTCTGTTTCCTTCACGAGTTCAGCTGTAGACCATGAGGCTTTCTATGCCTTGCGTCTCTCCACAAGGCCAGCTGTAGACTATCGGGCGAACGGCTCACTCCAACATCAGAACTGCTTTTCAAATCTCCTTCTCCAAATCTCTTCTCTGCTTCTCTCCAAACTCTGCTTCTCTCAATCTGCTTTTCTCAATCTGCTTTTCTCAATCTGCTGCCTGGCCTTTATACTTGAGACCACACCCACAGAGGGGCGGGGCTCAACATCTCACTGATGTGGCAGTTAATGCCCTACTCATAACTTAATCATGCCCAGATGAACAGATTAGTTTACAAGAATAAGCTAATCTGTATTTTTGGAATTCATGATTAAATAAAACTCTGAAACCATTACAGCATAAATACTATGAATGAAACATTATGAGCTAGATTGTAAAGGAACATTGAGAAAATTACAATCATAAAAATGTTTCAAGTATCTTTCATGAAAACTAATCCTCATAAGGACAAGTAGGCATTAAAAGAGCAAAGGAAATGTGATATACAGTGTAGTTTTTACTAGGAACAATTTTTAAGATGTGCAGGATATTTAGAACCACTTACATGGGCTGGCTGTAGCCCAATTGGTAGGATGCCAGTTTACCACATAGGAGGCCCCAGGTTCAGTTCCTGGGGCCTCCTCAAGTGGACAGACTACCTTGAGAATGCAAGCCACCACGGGCAGGTTAAGCCCCTATGGGCAGGGCAAGCCACCGTGAGCGGTGGTCCACCATGCAGTGAGCTGACACGGCGGTCACTGCAGCAGGGGGAGACAAGCAGACACAGAAGAATGCAAAAATGAACACAGCAAGAACAAGCAGAAAGGTGGGGATATGTAATAAATAAAGAAATAAATAATACATAACAATACCTTAAAAAAACATTTACAGTCTACCCATATTTTAATACATTATTAGAACTGGAATCTTACTAATTAATGTTTTCCATGTTTAATTTGTGAAAGAAATAGCCTCTAAATATCACTGAGGAAATTAGAGGCAGATGTAAATCCGAATCTCTCTTTTGCTTAACCCCATTTATTTAAAAATCATGATAGTGTCAACAGTAAGGTATAAGGTAACTTTAGCATAGGGATAGTTGAGAATTTGTTCAGTTGGAGGTGAAAGAAAGACAATAGGAAGAGATGGAGAATAGGAGATTTCTAAGGATCAATATCAATGCATAGTTGGGATAGAACAAACTTTTAAAAATTTTTAGGAAGTCTGGAGTGGTCCAATAGGCTTCATTTATGTCCATACTTTATCACTGGCTTTTGAGATGATATTTAATAAAACATCCTGCTTAAAATATTTTCTCCATAAAACAAGAATAAGAGAAAAAGCATGCATATTTGATAAGATTATTCTAGAAAACCATTTGCATGAAATATTGTACAATGACACTAAAATCCATTAGAATATAAGTAATGCAAGGAAATTAACATTTCTTTTTTTTCCACAGAAAATGTTAACAAACCTTTAATATTTTAAGACAAACTATTTTTATATAAATACATTAAGATTTATATATTGAAATTTAAAACTCTAATATTTTATAACACCTCTAATTCATAGTTGCTAAATTGTGAAAAATAAATGGTACAGAATAAGACCCCTCCAAGTGAAATTGTTTTAGAATTGAAATGATAAGTAAAAATAAAGATTTCTTTATAAGTTGTATACTTCAAGACAAGCTCAAGTAAAATAATTTTAATTAGAATAGTTATGTTGAATGAAGAGTGTTTTAGTCAGCCACAGGGGTGCCCTTTGAAATATATAAAAAAGTGGTCAGTCTTTATAAAGGGTATTTATTTGGGGTAGAAGCTTACAGTTACCAGGCCACAAAGCATAAATTTCTTCCCTCACCAAAGTCCACGTGTTGGAGCAAGACAGCTGCCAACATCTCCAGTGTTCAGCCTTCTGGGTTCCTCTCTTTCTAGAGTTGTATTTCTCTGTGGGCTTAGCTTCTGTTTCCTCCACAAGTTCAGCTGTAGACCATGAGGCTCTCTACACTTTGCATCTCTCCACAAGGCCAACTGTAGATGAATGGCTCACTCCAACATCAGAACTGCTTCTCAAATCTGCTGTATTGCTTTTTAAACTTGAGACCACACCCACCAAGGGGTGGGGCTCACCACCCTACTCACTGCAGCCCAGTCAATGCCCTAATCATAAACCAATCATGCCCAGATGAACAGATGAGTTTACAAGCATAATCCAATTTGGAATTCATAATTACATAAAACTGCCAAACCATTACTAAGAGTTTTAAGAAAAATCTAAAATTTATCATAGTTAAGATATCTGGAAAGAATGTTAGCTCTTTAAATATTGGAATACATGCAGAGCAGAGAGTAGGATGATGTCTGGGGGACAGGCAGGTGAGATGTTTTCATTTATTAATGTGTGCAATGGAGAAAGTGAACTAGAGTGACAGAAAGGGAACTTTGGTTACAAAAGGCAAAGGAAATGGGAATATATTTAACTCTGAAACAATTGACACATTTTGCAACAGAAGAAAGAAAGGGCCCACATTAATGTCTTATAGAACAGCTGAAATGGAGGGCTGGGGAAGCATAATCCATCTGGTTTCAGTTGGATTAAACACTTTCTGAGAAGACCCTCAGAACCATTTATGAATTTTGAACAGAAATGGGTCCTAGTTTACTGGCCAACAAGGGAAGACATAAGAAGTTATTCTGATTTCATGGTCCAAAAGTGAAACAGCAATATCTAGATTGTTCAAACAAATATGCTGATAAGGAAGATCACTTATGGAGCATGCCTGTGACAGCTATTTGATACTGAAGAAAATAAGAAAACAATCACTGGGTATGTCCAGGCAAAGTTTGAAAAAAATATTTTGAGAAATAGTGTAAGTATGATTCAATAACTGAAAGATTAGTGTGTCTGTATTTCATTTAAAATTCATTCATGTATTAAGATTCTCTGATCCTATGATAATTGAAATTAATATATATCATCAGTGTCAGTAAATAAAATGAAAAGAGAAATATGTGCATTCATTAACATTAGAATATTCACTTTTGTGCAGTTCTTCTATATTGAAAATCTTGTTTGAAGCCATATATTGATACCAACAGTGGCACTTTATTTGTTAGTGATGTGCATTGTCTCACAATGGTTGTTAGCAGCTCCACCTTATCAGTTCATTTCACTTGACTGCAGGATATCATAAGACCTAGAAAACCCCTTCATGGAAATCCTTCAAATGTGTATCTCAAGTTCTTGGTGGGTCCAAGCTTAGAAAGGTGTACTGTTATTAGTGCTTTATTTGGGGGCACTGACTGGAAATCTTCTGTTATTGTCATTGTAACCAATCCACAGCTACATTCTCCAAAGTCCTTCTTTATATGCAGTTTATCCTTCATAGATCTTTGAATTTCAGTTACAGTTCCCAAACCATATTCGATTGTATTGAGTTAATATGTTCTGTCTTTATGTTTATATCATACAGTAATATATTTTTAGTGGTATTTTGGATGTGTTCTGTGGAAGCACCTAACAAAGTTTAACCAGCATTAACCCTCAGCTGGCAATTTTCATTTTATTTGAAATGCTGTTTTAATTGCTGTTTTTTGTTCTGATTGCAAATAATGTATCTCTTAAAAATTTCCTCACAGCCATGTTCTACTTCATGGTGTCCCCGTTAACAAACTCCATCATCTATAATCTGTAGTACAGGCAGATTGGCAGTGCTCTAAGCAGAACATTCAATAGATGTTTTGAGTTCCACTGCAAGGATTTTGGAATAAAAAATTCTTAAAATCAAAATCTGAGAAAAGTTTCATTCTTACTTGACATGTGTTCTTAAGTTTGAATTTCTTCTTGTAAATGTCTACTGTTTTGTTGTTTGTATATTTTACATTATGTACACATGTGGTAGTAATATCTCTGTTCCTTAGTCATTTATATTCAATACTATAAGTGAATAATTTGTGTAATCTTCTTAAAAGTAATTCCCACATTGTTAAAATGTTTTAGGAAATGGTTGGGATTAGTTTGAACAAAAAACAACATTGACATCATATACAGAAGACTATGTCTTTGTATCAACAATTTTTTTGATCAATGTTTATGCCTTTGAGAGTATTTCAAAGTACTGAATACTGCCAAACTTGAAGCGACTATTGAGTGTGTGGGCTTAGAGAAACATGTTTAAATTGCTTTTGTTGAATTCAGTTTCATACAGTATCTTGACTGAGAAATAAAACGTATAGAACTGGGACACAACTGCAGAATGAAGAAAATATTGGGTTACAGCACTGAAATATGATTTTAAACTTATGTTATTTCCTGATGAATTTTTACTAGTTTTTAAAAAATTTTACTCACCAATATTTTTCTATCTCAGCATTAAGAAAACATATATTCCTGCATATTTTCAATTTTAAATTTTATTTCTGTATTATGAAAATATTCTTCAAATGACAAGACATTCTTGGTGATTTTAAGGCTTAAAAATATGTATGTCTTATAATTTCTCTTAGCTCTTTTTAGTATTAGATTTATTTTTCTCATGTGAAAATAGAGATTCACAACCATCTCTTATCTCTTTGAGTGTATTAACTAGAAGTTATAAAATATCCCTTTGTAAACTTAATTTTCTCATTACATTTAGAGTTATTTAAAATGCTTCTTTTATTATGCAAAATCTTGATTTTTTCCAATGCTGTGTAATCCTGAGATGTCTCTTCAAAATCATGAATAAACTCATTGAAATTTACTTATATTGTCTGTACCAGGAGCTATTTGTGTGGTGAGGATTTTTTTTTTTAATGTTCTCCATATGTAGCTGGCAAGTATTCATTATTTGTTGGTGGCTTCTCAACATCACTTTGAGGACCCATTCTGCTCAGCCTTCAATCCACAAAAGTTGCAGATTTTTCCCCTGAAAATTTTTCAGTTCCTATTTCAATAAAGAATCACGCTCAGATATTTTAACCTTCACATGGCTGCTTGCTGGGTGTTTTTGTATTAAAACAGGATGAAGCAAAGATAGTTGATATTTCTCCAAGCAAAATCTTAATGTATCAGGTATCAATTTGATATGTTCCTTCCCTCTCCCATAGGCTCATTTCTGAATTTTATGATGTCAAAAATTCTTCCTTCTGCTTCCATAAATTTTATCACCTGTCTTCCCCCCAATTCATTATCTTTGGTTTTTCATTAGTTGTCTTCTAACTTATATGAAGATTAATCCAATGAACCTTCTCATTGTCTTCATTACTTATGGTCATAACTTTTTAAAAATTTCTTTATTGCTATTTGGATGGTTCCTTAATCAGATAAAATCAAGAGATAAGTGCATTTACCTTGAATAAACCTGTACTGAAGATTTCAAAAGAAGATAAAAATTGAAGATGCATTCATTTCTTACCAAATAAGGTGATTTTTAAACCTGGAGTGTACATATATATATATGTATGTATGCATATCTGGAGTGTATATAGATATAGATATCTATCTATCTATCTATATATATATATATAAACAATGCACAGAATATGGTTAGAGTTCATTCATTTGATCCTCAGAGCAACTCTGATGCTAATGCTGAGATCTCCAAAACAGTTTTTACTTGTGCTGAAATCTTTATTTTCATGTTCTTGCCCACATTAACATTTTACATTCATGGCACCCATCTTACTAGATATCTGTGCCACAAAATAGAAACATCACTGCAACAACCTAGCTAGAAAATAGGAAAGGTAGAAATTCAATTTATTATGGCAGAAAGCACAAAACCCTCTGGTGAATTAATGGATTTGTAAAACTCTGTCACAAGGTCATTTCTGGTCCCACAGTCACATTTTGTTCTAAAAAATATAGGGCCAATGAACAATTATACTGCAAAGGAGAGAAAATTGTAATAGAATTCTTGGAAATATGAAATGGTGGAGTAAGACATTTTTAAAAGGATGAAATAGAATATTTAGCAGTAACAATATTTCCCTTTTCTTATAGGTAACTACATTTTGACTATAAATTCTGCATTAACTTAAGACCCATTGTTTCAGTTGCCAAAAATAGCAAAATGTGTCTCTTGCTCATAATACATGCCCATTATATGTTGGCCTTACACATATGTACTTTTCATAGAGCATGCTTGGGTTAATTTGTACTATTTTTAATATTTTAGTGCTCTAAAATCCCTGGGCAGCAGTTGAGGCACAAGAGTTATCACCTGCTTTTCCAGAATCCCAGTACCAACTGCATTTAATAATGGCGTGTTTTTCTTTCTAAAAAACTATTTAGTGAGATTTTTAGGGACTATTTTTCTCTGTGCCTGTTAAAGGCTGTGCTTTTCAATCCAAAAGCTTAATTTCATAAAATTGACTAATTTTTCTAGACTAAAATTGTACATACTTTCGTAATGAGGAAGTCTGAGAACATTGGCTGCTACTTGTTGCCCTTGTGATCTTCCACAGTTCTTCTAAGCTTTTCTAAAAATTGTTGTAATATATGTTGCAGTTTATCTACTTAGCCCTTAGCTAAGGATTGGTAAAGTTTTGGGGGAGATTCAAGTACTGGAGGACAAACAATACCAGCTAATTGTAATAAAATCCTATATGAATTTTAATTAAACCTGATGGCTATTTAGCTTTTATATAGGGATTTTTCTGAAGTTTTTAAAATGAATAATCTTTTCTAAGTTGTTGTTCCCTTCTTTTTATGTTTCCATGTTTCAGAAAATAGTTAACTTAATTCCCCGGCTTGCACTCCAGTTGCGACAAAGTACGATTTGTGAGGCATGATTTAAATCTTACAGAAATAAAAAAATGGAGTTGCGCCTCCTGCGCCAGGGGCGCGCCCAAGAGGCCACCGCCGCCCAGTCCCCACTGCCTGCCTGAGACAGACGTTGTTCACCTCGGCCTCTCCCACGCAGGGGATTTTCAAAGGCGCCAGCGTCGGGCAGGTGGATCTGTCCACGCAGACGGGGGCCTTGGGCATCCTGGCCGCCTGGTGCCCACACTACAGGTCCTGAGGCAAAGGCTGGCTGCTGTCCATGTTGAGGATGGCACCGCCTCCCAGGGCCTCCTAGGCAGCGGCTCCCTCGCGGTGAACGCCGACTCTCCAGTGCAGTTACTGGCCCAACATGCTGTGACGCTGGACATGTGGGAGTTGGGAGCAGAGTGGGGAGGGCGGTGGTGGGGAGGCGAATTTGGAGCAGGCACAGGCGGAGCTGCCAGGGGCGGCAGATGAGACTGTCTGGGCGGAGGTCCAAATTCGCATCCAGGCCAACGAGGCCTTGGTGAAAGCCTTGGAGTAGCCGAGCTGGGCGCCAAGACCTTGGTCCTCAGAGCCACCTCCACGGAAGTCACCGGCCTGCACTCCCCCATTAAAGAACAGCAAGCCCTCCAAAAAACAAACAAACAAACAAACAAAAAACCTAATGGAACCTTAAAATATATGAGATTAGTCCTCCGGTACTCCATCTCCATTGATACAAAAATAATCTATCTACCTAACTTAGACAATATAAATGGCAAATCAATGGACAAGTATGGCTTCAAGAAATGAATAATTCTTTGCCATAATCTATTTGAAACATGGGTAGATGCTGCATCATTAAAGTAAGTGAAATTTCTTTTTTATCTAAGCACCGTTTATTGAAAAATATATAATATTGTCACTGCACTACTTTACATTTCCTCCGTCTTATATGAATGTTCCAGTATAAGGGGTTTGTAGTTGTGCCTTTTAGTCTGTTGTCTTGGTGGCTATGTTTATTTCTGCAACCAAAGTACATAAACTCAAATTAATTTAACATAAATTATAATTTGGAAAATTATACTTAAATTGAAAACATTATTTTCTATATGACCTAAAATGCTTCATTGAAACCACTCTGAAATTGTGACTTTAAGATATGTATTTATTAATATAGATATATTTCTATTAAAAAACAAAGCATTAGGGCAATAATTCAATGCAAAATGTAATATTACTATTATGTTATTGGATAGAATTATGGTTTCATGAGAAATACATACCATATGACATATTTTTTTTAAGATTTATTTTTTTATTTATTACATATCCCCCCCCCTTTCTGCTTGCTCTTGCTGTGTGTCCATTCTTCTGTGTTTTTCTATGTCTCCTCCTGTCTCCCCCGTCTCTGCGGCGATGCGCCGAGTAGGCCCTCCACGGTGGCGGCTTGCTCAGTTCCTGGGTGGCTCCACTCCGCTTTCATGGGTGGCTCTGCTCCATGTTTTGTGGGCAGTAGTCCTCCATGTTCCTGTGGGCTGCTTCCATGCCTTGCAGGCAGCAGCTCCACCCTTCACAGCTGACCTTTGCCATGCCAGTGGCACCCACCACAGCCTCTTGCCTTGCCCACCACGGCTCTGCCCAGCCCATGGTGGCCTGCCCCTCTCAAGGCCATCTGCCTGCTCGAAGAGGTCCCTGGGAACTGAACCTGGGGCCTCCCATGTGGCAACCCTGTGTGCTCCCATCCACTGAGCTATCTAGCTGGGCCCCATATGACATATTTTTATTAAAATTGGAATTAATTCAAGAGTTGAATTGGAGTAATAAGCAGGTTTCTTAAAAAATTAACTGAAGGAAACATGCAATTTTTTGGTAAAAAGTATGATAATGTGGAAGGGGGTGGTTGGGCAGTGGGTGGAGTTGATGGGGCAGTGATGTGATTGGGTTCAATGGTGTTGGAATATGAAGGTGAGTAGGGTGGGGGATTGGGATGGACTATCGATGGACCTGGGGGTAGGGCTGGATGAAGGAGCAGGTGGACTCTGGTTAAAACAACAATGCTGGGAATATTCTTCTGTAAAATATGGCAAGGGAGGGTAACTGGCACAGGGAGTTGGAAGTGGGGAAATATGTGGGATGGGGCACACCTGGGGCAGTCTTCTGTGGAATATGAAAGTGTTCATCTTGTCATAGTATGTTATCTCAGTGGGTGGAGACCTACACAATAAACAAGAAAATATTAAACCTCATCCTGGGTATTCCAGCTATGCTTTTAGAGGGGCAGAATCTCTAGAGAACATAGGAAATTCCTAAAAGAAAAAAGACCAATAAGTCCATCCCTCAATATTATTGCATGTAACTATGAACCTTATTCTTCAAAAATTGAAACTTATTGGTTACCATAGGTTCTGAGGAAAGGGGAAGGGGAGAATGGAATAGATAGAACATAGGACAATTTTAGGGCATTGGAGTTGTTCTGCATGATCTGGTAATGATGGATACAGGCTGTAATGGTTTCAGAGTTTTATTTAATCATGAATTCCAAAACTATAGATTGGATTATTCTTGTAAACTAATCTGTTCATCTGGGTATGATTAAGTTATGAGTAGAGCGTTAACTGCCACGTCAGTGAGACATTGAGCCCCACCCCTCGGTGGGTGTGGTCTCAAGTATAAAAGGCTAGACAAGAGGCAGCAGAGAAAAGCAGATTGAGAAAAGCAGATTGAGAGTAGAGATTTGGAGAAGGAGATTTGAGAAGCAGTTCTGATGTTGGAGTGAGCCATTCGCCTGATAGTCTACAGCTGGCCTTGTGGAGAGATGCAAAGCATAGAAAGTCTCATGGTCTACAGCTGAACTCATGAAGGAAACAGAAGCTAAGCCTGGAGAGAAACGCAGCCCCGGGAACAGAGGAACCCGGAAGCCTGAACCCTGGAAACATCGGCAGCCATCTTGCTCCAACACATGGACTTTGGTATGGGAAGAAATTTATGCTTTGTGGCCTGGTAACTGTAAGCTTCTACCCCAAATAAATACCCTTTATAAAGACCGACCAATCTTTGGTATATTTCAAAAGGCACGCCTGTGGCTGACCAAAACACAGGCTATTTAAAATTTTATCAAAACCTATTAAACTGTACAGTGTAAAATGTGAACCTTAATGTAAACCATTGACAATGGTTAGTAGCAATGCTTCAATATTTGTACATCAATTGTAACAAATGTACCATACACATGTACAATGTTATTAATAGGGGAGATTGGGATGGAGGAGGGTTTTGGGTATATAGGATTCCCAATATTTTCCATGTGACTTTTCTGTAACCTAAAGCTTCTTTGAAGATAAAGTGAAAAAAATAAGACACTAGGGTAACTACAGAAGAAATTGTCACTATGTATAAAATATAACATCTTACAGTGATGAAAGAGAGATTAAAAAAATTTTATTTTACTTTTTGAAAATTTTTTTACTTTTATTTTTGTTTATGTATTTTAATTTTATTATTATCATTTTTATTTATTTCTATTTTCTAATTTTTTGGCTTTGTTTTTGGGGGGTTTTGGATTGCAGAAGAGTCACAACTGTGACAGGGGAGGATTACTGGTGTGCATGTGGTGATAGGATGAATGGGGAAGGGTGCACCTGGATATGCCTCTATAACTTCAAGTGGTCATGACGTATTCTTTCTATGGTTGGAGACCCTCACAATAACCAAAAGAATATTGAATTCTCATCCTGGAAATTCCTGCTGCATTCTCTAATAGAGCAGCAAGAATCCCCAGAGTGCAAGGGCAGTACCTAGCAAAGGAGGACAGAGCATTACTCCAGGCCCTTGATATTGACCCTTGTACTTGCGAAACTTTTATTGTGAATTGAAACTTAGCCTAGTATTATATATTACCTAAGTATTGCCTCCTGAAAGACTCCTTATTGACTGAATGTGGTCTCTCTCTAAGCCAAATTTAAAATGTAAAAGCATTAGCTTCTCCCCAGCATTGGACATAACTCCCAAGATAAGCCTCCCTGGCACTGAGGGATCATTACCAAGCACCAACTATTGATTCATTTGGGAAAAGGCCTTGAACAAAATGAGGAAATATTAAATACAATTCATTTTTTATGACTATGAGAATTCAAAGGGAGTCTGGAGGTCATTCTATAGGTTACAGTTATGCATGACTTATCAGGATCTCATTGAACACCACAGTAAATAGTACCTCAAACAGCAGGTCTCTTGACTTCTCTAGAAACATCTAGGCATGGTAAGCAAGGCAGAAAATCTCAGAAATTTGGCACCCAGTCAGTGGGCCTTACTTTGGAATATATGCTTCCCAATGTAACAGAGTTAAACTCATTTATAATTTCCCTACAAATGACTCTTCTGCCCCTCTTATTTGAATGTGTAATTAGTGCTATACTTGTTACATTTGTGTTCCAGAGGCTTTATTTTTATTTGTAGGTTAATTGTATACTTTATTAATATGTATTACTAAAAAGTTTATTTTAATTTTAATTTTTTTAGGATATATCAATTTACATAAATGTTTCACAGAAATTTTGGGAGTACCCATATGCCCCACCTCCCACACCACCCATAACCTCCCACACATCAGTGTGATGTGTCACACTGATGTATATCTTTCATCAGTGTGACACATCACCTGTAATAGATATACACATTTTTGGGTTTTGCAACCATGCATGGACCACAGTTCAGACTGTAGACCACCCTCTCTCCCACACAGTTCTGCATGGTACATGATGATATAAAATGTCATATATACTCCATTACAACATCATGCAAGACAATTCCCAAGTCCCAAAAAAGCCCCTGTATTACAACTGCCATTCCCTCTTACGGCCCTTAAAGTCTCCAGTGGCCTCTGGCTCCACACAATATTCTAATTTCTTCCATTGCATGATACAAAACATGTCTATAACAGGACACAAACAAGTCCACTCTAGTCCATACCTCTTCCGCCATTCCCGAGGAGTCTAGAATGGTGATGTCTGCTCCACCACCAAGTGGGATGGGGCTTATATCCCATGGATATGATGGAAGAGATTTTCCTGCCTGCAGCTGCAGGCTCTCTCCATTCCCCAGGATAGCCGCCATCCATCATCAAGTCCAAACTAGGCATCCTGGGTGAGTCCGTTGTGTTGTAGCATAAGAGTTGCTGTCCATGTGCCAACAGAGTCTCTGGACCCAGTTGGCACATGGACAGCCCATAGTCTCCAGTCTATGGAAGTACTCCTAAAACTCTGGCATTGTATATAGGTTTGAATAGAAGAGACAGATGGACCATGTGCAGGGAAGACATATTTCAGTCAGACTCAGTCACTCTCAGTAGCAAGGATTCCAAATTAGGAAAGATGGGTAAGTAACCAAACTCTGGGGCTACCTGTCCTGATATAGGACCTAGATGTCTCCACAGCCCTTAGGAGGACCTCTGCTTGGGGTGATATCCATATTGGAAGCCTAGAAGATCCTACTGGGATCTGCATAAGTGTTACCTCTGGGTTGAACTCCTGACTCACTTTGAAGTCCCTTAGCCCTATGAACTCATTTGTCTGTACTATTTCCCCCTTTTATTTGGAGTCTTTTTCCAGTCATACTGCCCATTGGCATTTGTTAGTAATCCCTCATTCCCAGGGAGGCTCATCCTTGTGATTCATGTCCCACGCTGGGAGGAAGGTAATGCATTCATATTCTGAGTTTGGCTTAGAGAGAAGTCACATTTGAACAACAAGGAGGTTCTCCAGAGGAAACTCTTAGGCATCCCATAACACTATGCTGTTTCAGTTTCAAGAGAAAAGATTCATAAGGCTAGACTTCAATAACAAGGGCCCATGAATGGATCATCCTCCTTTGCCAGACACTGCCCCTGAAATTGGGGGGATGATGCTACTCTCCTGGAAAATATGGCAGAGCTCTCCAGGATGGAAATTCAGTGTACTCCCACTTATTGAGTGATTCCTCACCATATGACCATGGGCCTTAAGGATTTGAACAATTATGCCTGCCTTTTATGCATGTTTGGGTGGATTTCCTCCCATGTATCCCCATCCCTGAAACCCCACCAATAATCCTTTCCCATCTTTCTTGTGACCCTTATGTGATCCCTAGCCTCTTCAAAGGTGAAGCCATAACAATAGCCTATTGCAATGAATGGGAAAATGAAATAATAGTGATATTTAAATGTAAGAGTTAAAATATATGAGAACTTAAAAAATTAAAAATAATTTAAAAAAATTTTGAAAACTAGCAAAAAAAACAGGATGTTATAAAAGGAATGGGTTTTCCCAAAAAATGTGAAAAAATAATAATATATACATATATTAAATTTTTTTCCCAATTTGCCTTCTATGACAATGTTAAACAAGAGTGGTGATTGTGGGCATCCTTGCCTTGTTCCTGATCTCAGAGCGAAGGCTCATAGGATTTCCCCATTGAAGATGATGTTAGCTTTGGGGTTTTATCATGCTAAGAAAGTTTCCTTCTATTTGTTCTTTGCAGAGTTTTTATCAGGAAAGGGTGCTGTATTTTGTTGGATTTTTTTTCCTGCATCTATAGAGATGACCATGTGATTTTTTTCTTTCAATCTGTTTATGTGGTGTATTACATTGATTGAGTTTGTTATGTTGAACCATCCTTGCATACCCAGGATAAAGCACACTTGGTCATGGTGTATCATGCTTCTGATATGTTGTTGAATGTGATTAGCAAGTATTTTGTTGAGGATTTTAGCATCTAGGTTCATTAGAGAGATTGGTCTGCAATTTTCCTTTCTTGTGGTATGTTTGGCTTCGGTATTAGGGTAATATTGGCATCATAGAATGAGTTAGGGAGTGTTGCTTCTATTTCAATTTTTTTGGAAGAGCTTAAGCAGGATTGGTGTTAGTTCTTTGTGGAATGTTTGGTAGAATTCAGCTGTGAAGCCATCAGGTCCTGAGCTCTTCTAAGTTGGCAGGTTTTTGATGACTGCGTCTATCTTTACTTGTAATTGGACTGTTGCATTCATCGATTTGTTCTTTCATCAGTGTAGGTTGCTTGTGAGTTTCTAGGAATTTGTCCATTTCCTCTAAATTATCATTCTTGTTAGCATATAATTTTTCAAAGTATCCTCTTATGATAGTATTTATTTCGGTGGGGCCAGTAGTGATATACTTTTCTTCATTCCTTATTTTGTGTATTTGTGTCTACTCTCTCTTTTTCTTTGTTAGTCTGGTTAAGGGTTTGCCAATTTTATTTGATCTTCTCAAGGAACCAGCTTTTGGTTTTGTTTATTTTTTCTAGTGCGTTCTTATTTTCTATTTCATTTAGCTCTTCTTTGATCTTTGTTATTTCTTTCTTTCTACTTCCTTTAGGGTTAGACTGTTGTTGTTTTCCAATCCTTTCAGGTGTGCAGTTAATACTTCAATTTTAGCTCTTTCTTCTGCTTTAATATATGCATTTAGAGCTATAAAATTCCCTCTCAGTCCTGCTTTGCCTGCATCCCATAGATTTTGATATTTTGTGTTGTCATTATCATTCGATTTGAGGTAGTTACTGTTTTCTTTTGAGATTTCCTCCTTGGCCCACTGTTTGTCCAAGAGTGTGTTGTTTAATTTCCATATCTTCATGCCTAATTGAGATCTCTGGCCCTTAGTGATTTCCAATTTACTTCCATTGTGGTCAGAGAAATTACTTTCTATAATCTCAATCATTATGAACTCATTGAGAGTTGTTCTGTGTCCTAGCATGTGGTCTATCTTGGCATATGATCCACGTGTGCTCAGGAAGAATGTATATCCTGCTATATTAGGGTGTAGCGTTCTGTATATATCTATTAGGTCCAGATCCTCTAATATATTATTCAGGTTCTCTGTTTCTTTACTGATTCTCTGTCTAGATGTTCTGTCTAATGGTGATAATGGTGTATTAATGTCCCCCACTCTGATTGTGGAGGCATTTATTTCTTCATTTAATTTTTCCAGTGTTTGCCTCACATATTTAAAGGCACCCTGATTAAGTGCATAAATGTTTATGATTGTTCTCTGTTCTTGAGAGATTACCTCTTTTACGAAAATATATTGTCCATCTTTGTCTGTTATGATTGTTTTGCATTTGAAGTCTATTTTGTCTGATATTAGAATAGCTACTGCTGCCCTTTTTTTGTTTATTATTTGCTTGTAAATTTGTCTTCCGGCCATTGTCTTTCACCTTCCTTGAATCCCTGGGTCTAAGGTGGGTCTCTTGTAAGCAACATATAGATGGGTCGTAATTCTTTATCCATTCTGCCAATCTATGTCTCTTGACTGGTGTGTTTAATGTATTAACATTCAGTGTTACTACTCTTAATGAATTTTGTATATCCACCATATTTACTTTGGGTTTATGTATATCCTATGTAGTTTTTGTTTTGGTTTATGTTATTTTTGTTGTTCTTACATTCTCCTCCAACTCTCTCTCTCCTGTTTTTCCTTTCAACCTTTAGATCTTATTTTAGTATTTCTTGGAGTGCAGGTTTCTTGTTGGCATATTCCCTTAATTTCTGTTTCTGTGAATATTTTGAACTGTCCGTCATTTAGGAATGTCAGCTTTGCTGGATAGAGAATTCGTGGTTGGAAGTTTTTTTATCTTTTATTACCTTGACTATGTCATACCACTGTCTTCTTGCCTCCACGGTTTCAGCTGAGAAGTCAGCACTTAATCTTATTGTGCTTCCTTTGTATGTGATGGTTCTCTTTTCTCTTGCTGCCTTGAGTATTTTCTCTTTGTCTTGAACATTGGACATTTTGACAAGTATATGTCTTGGGGTTGGCCTGTTGGGATTTATACTGTTTGGGGTGTGCTGTGCTTCCATGATACGTACATTCATATCCCACATTAGGGTTGGGAAGTTTTACGCCATTATTTCCTTTAAAACTCCTTCTGTTCCTTTTCCCTTCTCTTCTCCTTCTGGGATGCCTATAATGTGTATGTTTGTGCATTTTGTGTTATCAGTTAAATCTCTGAATCCCTGCTGGATTTTTTCTAACTTTTTATCTATCTTTTCTACTATCTGTTTGATTTCAGATTTACTGTCATCCACAATACTAATTCTTTCTTCTGACTGTTCAAATCTGCTGTTATGTTAATCCATCATCTTTTTCATTTCTTTGATTATGCTATTCATCAGCATCATATCCATTATCTTTTTATGTATGTTTACAATTTCTTCAGTATGTGCTCCCACTGTCTTCTTAATATCCTTAATCTCTTCCTTGATTTCATGAAGTTGGTCGATGATATTTATTTGGACAACTTTGTCATTGTTTCTATGTTCTGAATCTCTTCCTGGTTTTTGATTTGTACTTTGGAATGGCCCATGTCTTCCAGTTTCTCAGTATGGCTTGTAATTTTTTGTTGCCATCTGGTCATCATTTTATCTTTATGGGTTTATTCAGTTGATTAGCTTCTCTCTCTCTCTGCCCTAGAGTTTTATTTAGCTTGTAGTTCTGTGTGACTGTTAAGTTTTCCCATTGATACTTTCTTCCCTGTGTTGTATTTCCTTGATTTTTTTCTATGTTCCTTTGAATGAAGAAGATCAGGGCCAGAGCAATTGAAAGGTGTAAGAAAGGAAAAGGGATAATGGTACTATTGTTAAAAATTAGAAGAGGGACTGTATCAGATTTAGTAAATTGAATATTTAACTCATGTAAGCAGTGTAGAGTGATGGGGAAAAATTGGAAGGCCTACAATTAAATGGGGAATCAAATAGGAAAAAATATATAGCATATTTTATATGGCCTGAATGATGAGAGGAGAGAAAACTAATTAAGAATAGGCTGAAAGGAAAAAGCTAATACAAAAAGAAAGAAAGAAAAGAGAACAGAATAGACAAGATAGAAGTTAGCAAGGGTGAAGTCGACAGTGAATGAAAAAATGTGGAATGTAAGAACCACAATAGAAAGCTGAAGGTAGAAAGATGAAGGAAGGAGAGGAGATAGTGTTGGTAGACACAATCACTATACAAGGAGGGTGGAAAGTCAAGGATGAAGAAGACCAGCAAAGAAGAAAAAAGCTATCAGCACCTAATTAAAATCAAAACAAAACAAAACAAATCAACAAAATCAATAACAAACAAAAAACAAAAAACAAAAAACCAGGAGGAGAGAGTAGAGGTAAGAACACAAGCATGCAATCAAAGCTAAGTAAAAACAGCATTCCTTGGGGCTGGCTGTAGCCCAGTGATAGGGTGCCAGTTTAGCACATGGAGGCCCTGGGTTCAGTTCCCAGGGCCTCTTCAAGTAGGCAGACCCCCTTGAGAAGGCTAGCCACTGTGGGTGGGGCAAAGCCACCATTGGTGTGGCAAAGCTACTGTGGACAGGGCAAGTCACCTGCAAGCAGGGAAAGCCACCCATGAGCAGGGGTGAGTAGGCAAGGCCACTGGCCAGTGAGCTGACTCAGAGGGTTGC
>PVKH010008432.1:0-19485 GCA_004027955.1 Chaetophractus vellerosus | reverse complement strand
GGGCCTCCCATGTGGTATCCCAGCGCGCTCTTTATCCACTGAGCTATCTAGCCGGGCCCACCATATGGTATTGCAATGGCCTTTTTACTTGTCTTTCTCACTTCTCTTAAGAGGGCCTCAAGTATCTCAACAATGATTCACCACAATCATCTCACATGAAAAATTGAACTATTTCCCATAACAAGTCAATACCACTATATTTACTCATAACATACACAAATATGTATATACATATATTACTTGGTTACCAAAACTCTTCCTTTGATTCTGAAGTACAAAATAAACTGTACATTCATTTTAATTTTTCCACCTCCTCTTATTTTCTCTGCTCTTGGTTAGCAACCTCAGCCACCAGACCCTTGAAGGACTTCTAATATTTGTCAGTGTGCTAGTTTGTGAGCATGACATAGCACACAAATCAGAGTATTACAAAGTAACAACTGGATGCACCATTCTTCACTACTACAGAAACTCCATTAAAGAAGTAAAAGAAACTTTTCACAAAGTCAAACATGCCCTTGCCATGCCATAAAAGCAAATTATTCAACTGAAGATACATCAGTCAGTACCTAGGTGCTTACAGTTCACTGCACAATGAATAAGATGGAAGAAAAGTGAGTAAACAGACATCTCTCTCACTATAATTCCTTTCTCCACTTCTCATTCATTCTTCGGTTGTTTGACAGTGAATTCTCTTAGCAAAAACAAGCTGTCCAGTTTACAAGGAAAGGGTTGATATCTGTGGGTATCTGAGGTTTCCAAGTGTCTACAACATTGAGATGTCTGTTTTATATGGAGCTAAAGTAGTTGACTCATCCAATGGAAGAAAATTAAAGGTCAAAACTATTGCATAAATGTTACTATCACCCTTCAATCACTTAGCCTAGAGGTAAAGAGTTAGGCAAATAAAAAGGCAAATACTGGAAATGTTTAACAAGATATCATCTCTTTAAACGGGTAATAACAGCAGAACCTTCAGATGGGTACAATTACCATCCCTCCACATGTAGAACGAAGAGAACGGAAATTATGCAAAATAATGCTAAAACATTCGACTAGTATTTATGTTCTAGCTGGTAAACAATTTCTAATTCACATGCCTAGACAGTGAGCCATCCATCTGGATGTAAAGATTTTAAGGCCAACCAAGAAACAGGAGGCATCAGTTATCTCACGAGTATGTCTATTTTGGTAGCTCACATCTGCAGCCTTTCTATCTCAATGTATCTTTTCAGACCCAAACCACGGAAAAGAGCAAAGTTACTGGGCCTAAATGTATCACTGTGATCTCAATATGCCAAATCACCCACATCACTACTAGAAGGTTGTAAGTTTCATGTTGAAGAAATCAAACCGATATAGGGGAAACGTCTAGAAGAAATTGTTTTCACCATGATTGACTTTATTTGGTGCATTCAACAAAGTTCTAGGACTGAGCTAGTCACACTCAGTTTAAAAACAGCATATCTAAGTGGGGGTGTGTTCTGACTGACATTCAGTGATACTTGGCATTCTGCTGGGAGTCCAACATTGGCACGAGGTCATCTTGGATGATGAAATTACTTCTAAATAATTAGGACTATGAATAAACAATGAACAGTGAGGAGGTAGAGGGCAAAACTATCTTCAGCCACATCTATAAGATCAAGGACATAGATGTCACAGCATCAGACTGGACATTTGTAATGCCTGAATCCAAATTTCCTTGATGGGAAAATCTCCCATATACACTGTCTAGAACAGAGTCAGCAAAGTGTGGCCAAGAGGCCAGAGCCTGCTGACCACCTGTTTTTCTAATTAAGTGTTACTGTAACAAAACCACCCTCATTTATTTATGTACTATCCATACGTAATAAATGCTTTAGCTCTACAATGGTAGAGTAGTTGTGACAGGGATCTTATGGCCTTCAAAGTCTAAAATATTTATAATCTGACTCTTTACAGAAAATATTTGTTGACCCCTGGTCTAGAACAGCAGTTCTTAACCAGATTTCAGGGGGGTCCATGAGCTTGAATTGAAAATTAAAAAAAATATATATATTCTTGTGGGGATGTGTTGGTGCAGGTATGATACATTTATTAAGTAATACACAGTATTGTATGGACTTAGTATGTTTTTTATTTTGATATAGCATGTTCTGAGTGCAGTAGATAAATGCCTACAAAAAAAGTTGGGAAGTATGGTGGAGATGGTTTTATGATACTGTGAGAAAATTCAAATTTCTAAATGTTAGCCAAAAATGACCGATTGAACAGATGATGAACCGTGTTAGGTTATCAGGTATAGAAATTATTGGAAAGTAGTAAAACATAATTTTGAACAATCCTAAAATTTAATTTAAAGACATGCCGGTGTGAGAGCCATAAAACTAACTGCATTCTAAGAATGGGTCCATGATTTTCACCTAACTGACAAAGGGGTCCGTGGAATGATGGGTTATTCATCAATCCTTGCTCTATAAAACCAGGTTCTGGATCAATGTTATTTTATCTTGATTCTATATTTCCTCACTGAAGACCCCAGTACTTAACTCTGGGTTCGCTCAAAGACATCCCAACCCACCCCTTAGAAACACTGTAGGAACAGATCCAGGTGGCAACCCTGAAGATCTGAACAGATGCCTATTTTTCTTCCACCCATGAGACAGATGGTCCTCAGGGAGGGGGAGAAGAATTAGTCCACGAGAGAATTCTCTGTGCAGTACTAATTTTGGAAATGTATCCCTGATCCATCTGGACAAGGAGGATTCCTAAGGAGTACCTTTGTTATTCGAATTTGCTTCACATTAAAGAGGGGAGTCCTAGCTTCTAAGGCTAGAACCTCAAATGTTTGCTTTCCATCAAAATGTCAGTAAAGCATTCCGACTCTGTCCTTAAGACATCTTAAATAACTGTAAGGAAAGAACACAATTGTAAGGGTGAAGACAATGATAGCTAACTACTCATTTAGAGAACCCATTTCAGAGATTTTGTTCACTCTCCTCCATCAGTAAATATACCCTTGGGTGAGGAAAATAACACCCTGATATTCTGCCAAGTGTAGAAAGTAGGAAGAACAGTAGTTCTCCTTCTGGCCTTGTTCTCTAAAGAATAGTGCTCCCCCCAAGTAACAAATCTTACTTTTGCCAGGTTAGTTAGAATTAGGTCTGATTATTTTCCGCATTCAATTCCTAATTCCACTTCAAAGCATAGAGTGTGTTCAGTCCATAAATAGGAAGAAGAAAAATTAAGAACAGAAGGGAAAAAGTTAGGCAATGAGGAAAGGGGGCATTAAAAGAAGCAACTGCTGATAGAGTTTTCAATCTCAGTTGATAAGCTTTGAAGTCTGATGGACTTAGATTCAAGTCCCAGTTGTACCATTTACTGCCTGGGTAATCTCAGGGTTCTCGTCTGGAAAACAAAATAATAACCTACCTACCTACCTGCAGGACTGGTAAGATAAATGAAAATGAATACCAGTCATTTAACAGCACTTGAGTCAAAGGAAATCCTTAATACATACTAAATATTTAAACAACCATTACAGAGCAAAGTCCCTGCTAAGAGCATAGTTACTACTAGAAGCAGAAACCAAGTCAGACTAAGGAAGAAGGGAAAGATATCTTCCTTGACTTTCTTAAAAAAGGAAAAGAAAATTTTTACTGGGAAAGATACTAAATTCTACATCCACTATACGTATTTTAGGAATATTATACCAACTCCCATTTTTAAAGTGCTTTTGGTCCCAAAATGCTTCATGGGATTACTTGTGAGCCTAACAAGGTTGTCCAGTACTGTCTCACCCAGTACAGCATCAAGGGAAAGAAGATTCCACCCCAAACAACTGGAGTTAAATAACCTCAGATGACACTATGCCATATAAATTAATCAAGAAATACTTATGTGCCCAGCATTATTAGGTTCTGACCGGGTTGTAAGAGTTCCTTCAACAAAGAAATAATAACACAGAAAACCGCCATAACATTAGAAAATAATATCACTGATCCTAACCTGGCAGAGCATATAGCTTACATTTAGTATTATAACATTTTCTTAAGAATGTATTATCTATCTATCTACCTATCTATTTATAAAATCTAACAATATTTTTCTAAAATTATAATGCCTTCTTCATGAAATCTCTAGACACATGTACAAAATGTAGGAAATCAGACAACAAATAAAAACCAAGGCTCAAGAGAAGATTTTCAAGAAAACCAAGGGGGGGACAAAAATGATAAAGGGCAAATCAATATTTGAATTGTACCTGGAAGTAAATGGGTAGCCAAGACAGACTACAGAACATAGCTGCAATGACTTTTGGCTGCTGTTAATCTCATAAAGCTCACCTATGGGGCAATTCCCTCAAAGCAAAGCAAGATTATCCCATTCCTCTCACCAAATGCTTCTCTTTTTCCAACCTCCATGAGTTTAGGTTACATCTGAGCTCACTTTCACTCACGTTGCAAGCTAATTACAAAGAATCTAGAAATATGGGGATGGACTGGGAATATTGTAGGCTGCTTTAACAAACCTTAGCACCATCTGCTGATATATTAAGATGCTTGTTTAAAAATGTTGGCTGCTAGAGAAGGAGGTCATGGCATAGATAGTGAGACATTCTCTTTAATTATTTCTTACTTCTCTTTTCTGTACACAAGTGGCAGGGAACTGAGACAAAGATGAATGTTCCAAATATGAAAGACAACCTTTGCTTACCTTCTTCTGGTCTAGGTATCAGCAGGAGAGAACCTAGAGAGCCTTGGTCATCAGAGGAGAAAAGATATGGTCAAAAGATTTTGACATGTCTGCATATTTCAATAAGCAACAACACCAAATTGTGAAAATATATAGGAATGACATTAAAATCCTTTTTATTATTAGTTGGCAGAGAGATGTTTCAAATACACACATACTTGAGGAGGATGCTGTGTAGATATGATTTTATCCTGGTATGCCAATTCCTCAGTAATCTGAGACTCATGGAATTTGAGGTTCCCTGAGAAGTTTCTCTCTTAAAAAGGAGAGCTGAAAACTACATGACGTCAATGGATAATGATCAGACCAACAGTCATAGGTCCAAGGCATTCAGGGAAAGCTAATAAAAGCCTTATACCACTTCATAATACAGTCTAAGAAAAACCAACACAATCATACCAGTGATCAAGAGCTAGATGACTCTCGCACTGGCACTTAGTACTGTCTAAGCAAAGGGTAATATATTAATTAGTCCCTTTTAACTACTGATATTGACAACAACAACAAAAATAGTAACAATAGCAGCTAACACCTTTTCAGCACCTACTATGGGCCTGGCACTATGCTAAGGGATTCACCCAGTATTTATTAATTCTCCCAACACTCTGTAGGCTTTGTTATCTCATCTTATAGGGGAAGAAACCAAAGCTAACAGGGTATGTGTAGGGCCTTAACCAAAAGTTTACCAGCTAGAAATGGGTAGAGCTGGTCTTGGAATTCAAGCTGATTCCAGAAATGGACTGCACTAGCCAATGAACTCAGCTACTCTGCTATCTGCTGGGCCCTCTACTAATACACTTCCACACTCTGCAACTGGCTCAAGTCACTCATGGCTAGTCCAGAGACTGGCTCCTCTTGAGCCGCCAAGAGCTGCCACTTCAATAGGAGCTATGGGAGAGGCAGATGACTATGGAAGGGGCAGTCTCCATGCTGCTCATAGAGTACAGAAAGCAACTCTGCATCCTTTCTTATATTTCTGGCATTTACAGAGAGTATTTATACCCAAAAGGACACACAGGATTATTTCTCGGTCCCAGCAGTCTATATATAGTGACTATACAGAGGAAAAGTTACAAACATGAAAATCTTTCCCACTAATAATATGTACAAGTACTAACAAAGACAGAGTAGTAACTTATGGAAGGTTCTCCTTCCCCTCCCTCCCATTCTTCACTCTGTGCTTGTTTCAAAGCCCTGTTTATCAGAATTAAAAGGTACATGGGTTCTGATTTCCACTTGCCAGGAGGCTGGTCATTTTTCATCATTGCGTAGAGGGGTGGCTCCGAGTTTAGCTCAACCATCTGTCATCCCTCACAAGCCTGAGAGATTCCCAGCAGGACCAGGGGAGTTTGCCAACCTTCTCAAGCAGGCTTTCAGGGCAGGGTCAACAAGCAAATCCCCATGCCTGGCTTGACCAGTCAGGAAGAAGAGACACACACGTGACTAGATAGAGCCAGACATGCAGGTATCATAGGTATAATGAAAGCAAAGTAACATCCTGGAACAGAAAACTTTCCTCTACGACATACACTGTCAAAGGCACAGGTGTTCACTCTGCACACTAACTGCAATTCCAGAACTCTCTCAAGCAAAAAGGCTAAAAATTTCTTGTGGTAAGAATACCTCCCCTTCACAAAAACAAAAATCAGTGATATAAACGTTAAGCTGCATTATGAGGCAGAAGTAGATTTTTCAAGTCAAAAGATTAACAATTTTACCTAGTAAGCATCATCAATCCACTGTAAAGAGTATCTAACTTTAAAAAGAGCAGGACAAAAAGGTTTTTAATTAATTTTAAATTAATTTTTCTAGGAAGATTAAACTCTGAAGACATGGGTATTTTTAAAATATATTTTATTTTTAAAAGATAACTTAGATTACATAAAATGTTACATTAAAAAATAAAGGAATTCCCATATGCCCCACTCCCCAGATCTCCCACTTTCCCCCACATTAACAACTTCTTCCATTAGTGTGGTACATTCACTGCAATTGATGAACACATTTTGGAGCATTGCCACTAAGCATGGACTATAGTTTACATTGTAGTTTACACTCTCCCACTCAATTCTGTAGGCTATGGCAGGAATATAGACTGGCCTGTATCTGTCACTGCAATGTCATCCAGGTCAATTCCAAGTCCCGTAAATGCCCCCATATTACATCTCTTTTTCCCTCTCGCCAACTTCAGCACCTCCACTGGCCACTGTCTCCACATCAATGATATAATTTCTTACATTGCTAGAATCACAATTAAGTCTATAGCAGAATACCAGTAAGTCTATTCTGGTCCATATTTTATTACCCAATCCTGAAGATTCTGGGATGGCGATGCCCACTCCATCTCTAAGTGAGAGGGGGCTTCAATCCCATATGGCTGATGGATGGGATTCTCTTGCTTGCAGTTGTAGATTCTCTCAGTTCCTTGGTAGTTTTTGTTCATCCTCACCTCCTTGTTAGTTGTCCTGGGTCTGTCCAATGAACTGGAGAGTATGTGCAGCAACTTCACTGAGGCCGAGGGCCCAGCTGGCAAATGGACAGCCCAGAGATTAAACTCTCTTGGATGTACACCTACCAACTCCAACACCAAGTATAGGTTCAAATAAAAGGGACAGAAGAGGCATGTGTAGAGAAGTCACATCTAAGTCCAACTCTGTCACACTCGGAAATACAATCTCCAAAGTAGGGCCCACTAGCAAGGCACCAAATTCCAGAGCTATCTGCCATGACCGTAGGACCTGGGTGTCTCTGGAGCCCTCAGGAGCCCCATTGATTGGGGTAGTGTCTACCTTGGCCGTCTATGAGATCCTGCTGAGACATGCTGAAGACCTGGGTATTGAATAGTATTCAACTAAAACCCAATTATGAACACATTTCATCTAGGTGGCCCTCAGCACAAAACTGCTTCTTGCTGGAGTAAGTTTGTAAAGGATGCTGAGGGATGGAGGGGCATGGAAGTAAACATGTATTTTACAAGTCTCTTTACGAAATATTACAATCCTAAAATATTCTGCTTAACTACCTCTCCAGCTTCTCTTTTACATACACTTTTAATGAACTGGTAGGATAAGCCTGAGAAAGTGTATCAGACCGGGGAATTACAAGAGCTGAATTTGCTCCAAGGCTCTGTCACTTACTAGTCTCGTTACATCTGGCAAGTATAGTTGCCTGTAAATGACCATGTTAGCACCTGCCCTATTTCACAAGATTATGAGGATCAAATAAAGATATATATTAAAAACTTTAATACCCTGAGGTCATACACACATGTACTTGGTAGCAATTTTCATTTTTAATGGTCACATGGACTCAAATCCACTTTACCAACCTTTCAATAAAACAGGGTACATTTTGAGAATGTATGCCAGAGTCTGAAATACCCAAATTCATATCTCAGTTCTGCAAATAAATCTTGGAAATTTACTTAAGATCCACTTCCTCAGGGGTAAGAAAACTACCACTGAGTTCTTACAGGTATTTAGAACTGTGAGGTACATACATCACAGTGCTAGACAAAATAAAGATGGTTACTCAATGAAACACTGTTTTCTTCTAATCCCATGGTCCCTTCCAACTAAAACTTATGGAATTATTTGATGGCTTTCCTGTAGGATATTTTATTATCATACAGTATGTACATATACATGCCATCCCCGAAATGTACACTCAACTCAATTTTCCCCAGGGCACATTTTTTCAGAAAATATACTTCCAACTTTTTAAAACTCTTGTATTGACCCAAAAAGCACAGCAGAAGTTGAAACAAAAGAAACCTACAGGGTTAAAGGAAGAGGTTGAAAATAAAGGGAAAATGTGTAAAACTTCACATACCCAAGATTCATTTTATAAACCTAAAAATGCAGAGTTTCCTTTGTATTTCACCCATAGCAAGCCATGAAGCAACATTTTTTCTTTCATTAAGAAATACCAAATACTTATAGCCAAGCACAGAATAAGAATTGTTCAAACATTTTAAGAAAAAAAAATCCCTAGAAAAATATACTTTCGGAGTCCAGTGCCAGTACTGTTTTAAAATTTCATAATACAAACAAGAACACAGGTCACTGGGCTGGTTTCAACTCAAGTTTTCATTTTGACAGGAACACAAAAATACCTACTAAAACCTATCCACCTCTGCACAATCTACCTCCTTTCCAATTTAGAAGTCTTAGAGCATAAGATTCAGTATTTCCTGACCACACCAATAAATGGAATTATTTCACAGCCTCAAAAGTACCTACTCTCTTAATGGATAAACACACACACACACACAAATGCCTTGAGGCAAGACAGTAGGTGGCCAAGCCTAAGCTGCCTAAGGAGAACACCTCCTAAATCAATTTAAGAAGGAAAAACCGAATGGCTATGTTAGCTAAGTTCTGGACTGTGCTGTACTTGGCAACAAGAGTGATGAGAAGTTATCAGAGCTCTTTGAAGGAAGTGGAATCTTAGAAAAACTGAAATGTGCAATTTTTCCTTTTTGATGGATAAAGAGGGCAATACTTCTTCTGGTCAACCCATGAACAGTCTGAAAACAGGAAATTTTCAGACATTATTTTCCTGTTCTTTTTATTTCTATATAGATCTTCCCTTCTCCTAGTGCCCACAGAATGGTTTTCTATCCCAGTCCTTTGCAGGATGGTTTTACAATAAATAAATGTGGAACTGTTGTGGACTCTACCTCTATTCCCTTGTAAAAGTGTCCGGAACTCATTGAGTTCAACCATCTAACTGATACAGCCCCAGGGGCCATGCAACCAATGCTGCAAGATTTCCAGGGATAGGACAACTCCCAATACATGTTCCCCAGACCTACCAAATCAATCTCTGGGTCCAGGAATCTGTGTTTTAACAAGCTCTTCAAGCATGCTATGTATGCTCAAGTTTGAGAAACAATGCATTAGAGCACTTCTCAAACTTTTATGTCCATATCCATTAATCTGAGAATCCTTTTAAAGTGCCGATTATGATTCAGTAGGGTGGGACGCAGAGGCAAGGGTGAGTCTGCATTTCTAACAAGTTCCCAGGTGATGTCAATGTTACTGTACATGAACCCTACTTAGAATAGCAAGACTTTAGAGAACAGAGCCCAGCTGTTATAATATTATACATTATATATTAAAATAATTTACTTGTAATGCAATTTAGGAACCAAGCTTATCTGATGTTGAACTGGGAGTTGGTAGTGGTAAGTAATCAGTCCACTGCCTAAAACACTAAGCATTTTATTTTAGAAAAGCCATACTTTCCCTTTTTATATACTTCTATTTAGATATCAAAAGCTATGGCAAGATGTATTTGAATATTTCCCAGTATCTTTTCACACTATACTGCTTAGTTTCTAAATTATAGCCTGTTACCTGGAGGTTTGCAGTTCAAATCACACAGTTGAGTGCTCAGCATTAACTCAAGCCAAACCCTTCTCCTTTACCAAGTTCCTTACCTACCAAAAAAAGGCATTTATATCAACTACTCCACAGGCTTATTTACTTTTTACTGGTGCAATAACATACCTGACTAATAGGTAAAGGTGAAAAGAGAAATAGCCCCAAGTACCACTGGGATAAGAATTTTCGACATGCAGAAAGCCTCAAGATAACTGCACATCTTGAAACTAAAAATTCTGAAGGCAGAAAATTTTTTTTAAAAATTTAATCTAAACTAGGTTCCATTAAAGCTTGCAGGTTCATATACTGTAAGACACAAATGGAACAAATCTCTGGGTTCTGGTGTCAAAATTTAGTCACCTGACTCTGCTTAATGCCAAATATATCAATTATCATTTACCTACCTGAAAGCAGAGAACCCCTCCTCCCATTTTATTTAACAATGATGAATGATTCTAAAACATTTTTATCCCATTAGGGATTACTCTCCCTTCCCAAGCCTCAGGTCTTATCTGCAAAATGGGGACAATATCACTTACCTTTCAGAATTGTGTGAAGATTAGCAATAGTAATCTATGTGAAATTCCTATCAAGTAACTCAATCACGTTTGGCATCCAACAAAAGGTAGCTATTATGACAAGACAGCTTTACATGATGAGAGTCTGAAATTCAGTGAGATATCTACCCAAATGCATCCTAGAACTCAACATTGTAGTCAATAACTTTACATTTCCATCTCATTCTTACATCACTCTCCCTCCGTCTCCTTGCCTCCCCCTCACACACACAAAATTCAGACACTGGAACATAATATATGTTGTCCAGGAAAAAAGATACTATAATTAACTGTTCATATCTATCCCTAGTTTCAGGTGAGAGACATTCAAACTTAGAAGACCTTCTTATCCAAAGAAAACAGAAAGAGAAGGTGTAGCATAATTCACTGGTTGCATAGACTTGCACTTTCTTCTCCAGCATAGTAGTTCCTTTTCCATACTTCTTGCTGGAGTTGGCATTTTACAATTGGGATATTATTTTCAACCCTGAGTCATCCTCAAAAACAAACAAGCAAACATGAAATATCAAAGAGTACTAAGTTCCTGATAGAGGAAAAAAGTTTATATAATTTTGAGTAGATATCAGCAACTTAAGACTTCATTCTTTTTATGTTTTCTACGAGCATTCTGAGCACTCACAATGTATAAAGCACTGTGGTGAACACAGAGGAAAAGCAAAGCAAAGCTGAATCGCAGAAAGATCCTAACTCTAAAGAATTTTCCTGTCTATAAAAGGAGCTAAAAGGGAACCAGCTGTAGCTCAACTGGTAGGGCTCTGGTTTACCACATGGGAGGAGGCAGACCGCCTCGAGAAGGCAAGCCGCCGCGGACAGGGCAAGCCGCCGTGCGGTGAGCTGACTCAGCGGGATGCTGCAGCAGGGGGAGACAAGCAGACACAGAAGACCGCAAAAAGCAAAATGAACGCAGCAAGAACAAGCAGCAAGGGGGGTTTATATAAATAAATAAAAATAAAAGGAGCTAAAGCATGAACAAACATATTTATATATTATAGACCTCACAAAAAAAGAACTGGACTCTTTCTCAAAAAGAGATGTTTTCGCAATGATAAAACCAAATTACCTCACCTAAGAGTAAATCAAATATTTCCAACATGGCTGCTCACTGTTGACCATTACAGTGTGGTTAAGATTTCAGTCTTTAAAAAATTAAATTAAATTAAATTAAAAGATAATATAGAAATAAATAAATAAAAACTATTTAAAAAAAAAAAAAAAAAAGGATTGCAGGCTTTGAAGTCAGACAGCAAGTTGCATCTCCAGCACAGCAATTTACTGGCTGGAGACTTCAGGCAAGTTTCTTAACCTCTTGAAATTTCACTGTATTCCTCTGTAAAATAGGAATTATCAGAGTACCTCTCTCATGATGTTAAGACTGAGATACTGCATATGAAGTGCTTAGCATGGTGCTTGACCCAAAATATGCAGTCAAATTCAAGTTTTCTGGGGAAGGAAAAGACAAACCACAGGCTTCCCTAAACCTGAAGAGAGCACAACAGACAAAGTGCTGGAGGAACATTTCAGATTCCTAAACCCTCTACAGCTAATTCCAACCACTAGCCCAGTACATACCTCTACTTTAGTTTAAAACTCTCCCCTCTACTATGGAATCTGTCCAGGACTCACCCTAGAGCCAATGAGTCAGAATCTCCATAGGTAAGCCTGGAACATCTCTATTAATAAGCCCCAAAGACAATTATTATGCACAACTGAGTTTGAGAACCAGTGTAGAAGTCAGAACATTTTATAAGTATTTTACAATTTGTTTCAGATGTGATAGCCTCAAAATCCAAAGTCTTACTTTGAGGCTAATATAGCTGTTTAGGTCTTCAAAACTCCTAATTTATCAAACATAACGTTGCTACATTGCTTTCAATATATTTACAATCAAGTCTGAGTTTTTAAAAACTTTGTTTAACAGACATAGTTCAATTCTAATGTTTTGGTGCCTTTGTGTATATTGGGTTAGGGTAACAAAGGTTTAAAAACATTAGAAATTGTCCCAAAGTGTTTAAACAAACAACAAATTCATCAACTCTCGTATCACTACAATTACTTAATTTTTTTCAAAGTGGAAGAAAGGAAAGAAATCTTGCATTTTGTAGAAATTTTTGTTTGGTCAGTTCAAAAGATGAATATTGCAGGAGATAATGGTATCATTTAAAAATACAGTTATCCCAGGAAGCAGATGTGGCTCAAGCAGTCGGGTTCCCGCCTACACATGGAAGGTCCCAGGTTCAGTTTCCAGTACCTCCTAGAGAAGACGAGCAAGACAGCGAGCTGATATGACAGGCTGGTATGGCAAGCTGACACAACAAGATGATGCCGCAAGAGGATGTAACACATGAAGAGACACAGCGAGGAAACACAATGAGACACAACAAGCAGGGAGCAGAGGTGGCTCAAGTGATTGGGCACCTCCCTTCCATATGGGAGGTCCCAGGTTCGGCTCCCGGTGCCTCCTAAAAAGACCACGAGCAGACAGCGAGTGCAACATGGTGGTGGTGGTGGTGGGGGTGTGTGTTAATAAATAAATAGGATAAATCTTTAAAAAAAAAAAGTTATCCCAAAGAGAAAATATTTACAGAAAAACTTCATTAAAATGAATAGCTTCACTTTTAACTCACCAATATTCATCTCTCTCCAATTACATGAAAATCTTTATTGGGGGAGGGGGGTTAGTGATTAAAGAAGACCTACTCCACTTGACTCAGTAAAAGATGCAAGCTGGCTGATCAAAAAGATTGCCATATGGTCAATCAATTGCTATTGGGAAGTCTGCTCTAAAAATACCTTCATATAAATGTTCAATTCTCATAAGAATGTAGTCGCTTCTAATCAATTTATGATAGCTAGTAGGAAACAAACTTTTAGCGTACATTTTGAATTCCCACTTGTAATATAACCAAAACCCTCCAAGATTCCCAAATTGTTTCCAAAATAAAGACCAGATAACATATCCTGATTCTACTCTACTTTACCAAGAAGCCACTATAAACTATTCTTACACACTACCACAATATCTACAAGTCATTAAAATAAAAGTCTATCAACCTGCTTCAGCTAAGTACAGTAGCAATAAAATATACAAAATAAGCATTTTCTTATTTGTTGCAGTATAGAAAAGTTAGCAGGTGGCTACTACCTGCCAACTCTGAGACGGTTTAATCTTCTGTAAAATGGGGACAATACAGAAGTCCCTGACTCACAAGTTATTGTGAGATTCAAATAAGAGAATGTATGTAAGAGCCTATTGTAAATAAAAAAGCAGTATGATTACTAAATATGTACACAATTACATATAAACTCCTCTATCAAAACGATATTCAAAGGCAAAAGTACAGGCACTATAAAAATAGAGGCAACAATCCCTTCATCTGAGCTGTTTCTGAATTGTTGGGCATTTCATTGGAGCCAAGATTCCATAAGAAGCAAGCCACTCTTTCCTAGATATAAATCAATGAGCACACCAGGTTGTATCTGTGAATCTCCCTCTCACAATCACACAAGCAGATTATCTCACGAAAGCCCCAACAAAGAACAGTAAAGGAGTAAACACAAAGAGACAAATTCCTGAAAAAAAAAAAAAAAACAAAAACAGCATTATGTTTTGAGATGAGTCGCTTTCAGGTTTGAAAGGGGAGGATTAAGAGAGAAAAGGAATGGTACAGGTTATTTCTGCACACAGCAGCCACAGCCATCCTGGCTTCCGGAAAGCAGCAAGGTGTTTAAGTGACTCTGATCAGCACAGCATGCTGATGATCCTACTGTACCTTTGATTTGGCTCAAGATCACCCAATCGAATTTGCTAACCCAGTATACTCCAGAAGAATCACCCATTAAAAACAATTCAAATACAGACTCTAAATGTGCATAAGGCCTTTTGTGATCTCCACTGGAGCTTATAGTATCTAACAGCTGCAAGTGTGACTGTTCTAGCTAATTGCTCTCAGCAACAAAAATAAACAATCGCTCCAGGAAGAAGACTGTATAAGCCAAATATTAATGAATTTTTCAACAGTCAGAAACTTCAAGCCATGGTTTAAAAGCCCTTCTACTCGTAAAGTTTCAAAGAATGAACAAAGGGTTGAGGAGGCCCAGAAAGAAAAGTCCTTATTTTATAACTCCCCCACTTCACTCCCCCATAAAAAAGAAAAAGAAAAGTGCCCTGAGTCTGGAAGAATTTAAGCAATCTGAGATATTTTAACTCATGTATAACTTTTTAACATATGGGGGAAAAGAGTCGTACTGATTGGAGCTATTTTTGAAGTGCGGTTCTACCATAAAAATAGACATTTACTCACAAGGATGCTTGAATAGAGAACAAGCCCAATCTATGTCTCATTGTTAAGAAAGGGGTGAAAAAAGGCTGTCGGCTTTCTAGAGAGCTGTTTATGGTCCGCCTGTGATGTCATGGCAGGATCCAGGTGCACTTTAACGAGCATCTTTCAGCTTCACGAATCCTTTCAAAAGTGCTCTTGTAATATCAGCTTCTTATCTGAGCACATGCAGTAAAGACCCTGTATTTATCCAGACCCCTGCAAGAGAGATCACTGCAATCAGAGATCCAAGCAAGGAGGAAAAATTACTCACCTGAAATTGGACTCATCATCCTCCTCTCCAACTTGTTCCCATTTGGGAGGGAACCTTTCTTTTTGCTAAGGAATAAAAGGATAGAAGTAGTTGACTTTATCAGTATTCTAGGACATCTACCTATCCTGTTATATGCAGATAAAGTAGCCTCATAGAGCTCTCCTCTCCCCATCCCGGCCCCTGCTGCTTAGCTGAAGCTTTCAACCAAATTGTCCAAATTCCCCACCTGAGACTACCCAGTAAGCATTTAGGTACCTCCCCAAACTGAGGTTTAAGGAAATCACCCCCGTTTCTAGACTTCAGTTTGTCCTCAACCATTATAAAAGACTGAGGAATGGAGTTGTAATGGGAAACCATGTAAATTCTTTATTTTTATCTCTCTCCAATACAATGTCAGCAGCAATCCACACCACAGAAAACAGATAATAGGAGAAGAATGGTGGAAGACTGAAGAGTGGGAAGCTCCAGTAATCAGTCCCTACCATCATAACAACTATGAAGCAGGCAGGAACTGTTTCAATCAACTATTTTGAAACTCTGGAGTCCAGCAGAACACTACACAGCATCCAGGGGGAGCAGAAGAGGCAGTAAATCTGGTGAATACCAATGAACTGTTCTCTCTGCACAGCAGTTACCATCACCACTCTCACAGCACGCAGCAGTGGGGTCCAGTCGCTGGCACAGCATGCTGTTGCCAGAAAGGGACATAAAAATGCACTTCCCCAAGATGCAGGGTGGGCATGGGCCAGTCACTGAACCCGACTTTTGATTAGTTATTTTGGAGGGCTGGGGGACATCTCAACTCTGAGGGTGTCCATTGTCCTAACCTGCTCAGGAAAAGGTGGCAGAGAAGACTTAACATTTCTCTTCTCTAGAGCTACACAGGGCAGCTGAAGGGTTGCATTTGCTGGGCAGGTCAAGAAAACACAGCTGTGGGGAGCCAGGGAAGAAACTCCTGGCGCTCTTCCTGGGTCCTCCCTCATCCCCTCTCCAGGGCAGTTTGGAGCCAGCCGGCACTCCGTTTGTGGGCCCCTGGCCTTATTCTGGTTGGAAAAGAATGATTTGGGAAACACTTCTCAAGCATGACCACCATCCCTAGAATTTCCCTCTCAGAAAAAGCTGCTTGAGACAAGGAATGCAGTGTCAAGAAACAATGAGGCAGAAGCCTTACCTAGGCAGTGTCTTACCTAGGTCTGGCAAGGGAACACCTGGGAGTGAGAGAAGGTCTTTCTTCTGGGAAGTTGAGGGGGCATTCAAACGCCCTTAAACATTGTCAAGGAGTCGCTTAAACAGGGGAACTCATAAGTCCACTACAGAGCACAAGCCCAGGACAAGACACATGCCCAGAAAAGACAGGGGGGTCTCTACACTTTGCAGTGGGCTTTGGAAGACCTTCCTGTTAAGGGATGAAACTCAAGAAAATCTGTCATTATCACCAGTTTGTTACAAATTCAGAAAACAGACATCTCAGTGAATAAACCCCAGAGTTAACATTTTAAAATATTAAAATATACCATGTGCAAGAAAAGATTGCAAGACAAACAGGAAATGATGGCCTATGCAAAGGAAGAGGATAAAAATTCAGAAAACACCAAAGACAACCAGACTGTGGACATATCAAAGGAAGACTTAAAAAACGACCTTTGATATACTCAAAGAGATGAAGGAAAATACAAAGAAAGAACTACAAGATATCAGGAAAAAAATGCATGAGTGATAAGACAATCTCAATAAAGAGACAGAAATGTTAAAAAGGAACCAAACAAGACTATTGGAGTTCAAGACCACAAAAACTGAAATGCAAAACTCCCAGGAAGGGTTTCAACTGCAAATTGAAGCTGGCAGAAGAAATAATCAGTGAATGTGAAGATAAGACAATTGAAATGAGTCAAGCTGAGTAAGAAAAAAAGAATTGTAAAAAAGCTATTAAAAAAAAAAAAGCAACTGAGACATCCTATAGGGGACCAATGAACATATTATGGGAGTCCCAGAAGGAGAAGAAAGAGAGAAAGATATTATACACCATGATTAATTGGGATTCATCCCAGGTAAGCAAGGGTGGATCAACATAAGAACATCAATTAAAGTATTACACATTAGCAAAATGAAGGGGAAAAAAAATACATGGTCATCTCAATTGATGAATAAAAGGAATGTGCCAAAATCCAGCACCCACTTCTTCATAAAAACACGTAGAAACCTAGGAATAGAAGGAATCTCCCTCAACATGATTTACGGCACATATGAAAAACCCACAGCTAGTATCATACTTAATGGTGAAAAAACTTTTTGAAAGCTTTCCCTCTGAGATATGTAACAAGACAAAGTTGCCCACTGTTACTGCTGTTATTCAACATTGTAGTGGAACTTCTGGCCACAGCAATTAGGCAAGAATAAGAAATAAAAGGCATCCAAATTGCAAAAGAAGTAAAACTTGCCCTATTTGCAGATGACTTGATGCTATATACAGAAAATACTGAGAAATCCACAAGAAAGCTCCTAGAGCTAATGAATGAATTGAGCAAAGTGGTGGGGTACATGCATGGTCAACACCCAAAAATCAGGAGAATTTCTATACACTAACAATGCACAATCAGAAGAAGAAATTAAGAATAAATTCCACTTACAATAGTAACTGTGCAAATCACATATCTAAGAATCACTCATTAGAGTTACAAAGAAGTAAAGGACGTGAACAAAGAAAACTATAAAACATTGCTGGAAGAAATCAAAGATCTACATAAATGGAAAGACATTCCACATTCATGGACTAAACGACTAAATATTCTTAAGATATCAATTCTGTCCAAAGCAATGTACAGATTCAATGCAATCCCAATAAAAATTTCAACAACCTTCTTTGTAGAAATGGAAAAGCTAACCATTGAATTTATATGGAAAGGTAAGGGGCTCTGAATAGCCAAAGCCACCTTGAAAGAGAAGAACGAAGTTGGAGGACTCATATTTCCCAACCTTAAAACTTATTACAAAAACACAGTAATCAAAACAGCATATAGACTAACAGAATTAAATTGAGAGCTCAGAAATCAAACCTCACATTTATGGACAACTGATTTTTGACAAGAGGGCAAAGACCACTCAACTGGGAAAGAATAGTGTCTTCAACAATGGGTGCTGGAAAAACTGGATTTCCATTTGCAAAAGACTGGAGGTGGAACTCTAACTCACACCACATAAAAAAAAAATCTACTCAAAATGGACCAAAGACCTAAACGCAAGAGCCAGAACTATCAAACTCCTAGAAGAAAAAGTAGGGAAGTATCCTCAGGACTTTGTGCTAGGCAATGGTTTCTTGGACTTTACACCCAAAGCACAGGCTAAAAAGGAAAAATAGATAAATGGGACCTCATCAAAATTAACATGTGTGCCTCAAAGAACTTTATAATGAAAGTAAAATGACAACCTATAAAATGGGAGAAAACAACATAATAAGGGTTTAATATCCAGAATGTATAAAGAAACCCTTCAACTTAACAAAAAGACAAACAACCCAATTAAATAATGGGGAAAAGACATGAATAGATGTTTCTCCAAAGATAATTAAAAAGCCAAAAAGCACATGAAAAAATGCTCAACATCATTAGCCATTAGGGAAAAACAAATCAAAACTACAATTAGATACCATTTCACACTCACTAGAATGGCTACTATTTAAAAAACAACAGAAAATTATAAGGGTTGGAGAAGATGTGGAGAAATAGGAACACTCATTCATTGCTAGTGGGAATATGAAATGGTATAGCTGCTATGGAAGACAGTCTAGCAGTTCCCTAAAAAGTTAAGTATAGAATTACCAGTTCCACTTCTAGGCATACACCCCAAAAGCTGAAATCAGGGACTCAAGCAGATATTGCACACTGATTTTCATAGTGACATATTCACAAATGCCAAAAGATGGAAGCAACCTAAGTGGCCCTCAACCAATGAATGAATGAACAAAATGTGGCATATACACACAATATTATTCAGCCATAAAAAGGAATGAAATTCTGACTCCAGCAATAACATGGATGAACCTTGAAGACATCATGTTGAGTGACAGAAGCCAGAGACAAAAAGGTAAATACCGTACGATCTCACTGATATGAAATAATTAGAATAAGCAAATTCATAGAATCAGAATCTAGAACAAAGGTTAGCAGAGGAGGGGAGGGAGGAGGGAATAGGAAGTT
>PVKH010008431.1:0-19510 GCA_004027955.1 Chaetophractus vellerosus | reverse complement strand
GAACAATATCTCCAATGAATATAGATGCAAAAATCCTCAAAAAAATACTTGCAAACCAAATCTGAAAGCACATTAAAAGAATTATATACCATGTTCAAGCGGGTTTTATCCCAGGGATGCAAGGATGGCTCACCACAAGAAAATCAATTGCTGTAATAAACTACATTGATAAATTGAAGAAGAAAAATCATATGATCATCTTGATTGATGCAGAAAAGGTATTTGACAAAATACAGTACCTTTTCTTGATAAAAACACTCCAAAAGATAGGAATAGAAGGAAGCTTTCTCAATATGGTAAAGTGCTTATATGAAAATCCTACAGGTAGCATTGCTCAATGGTGAAAGACTGAAAGCTTTACCACTGAGATCAGGAACGAGATATGGATGCCCACTGTCACCATTATTATTCAATATTGTGGTAGAAGTTTTAGCTAGAGCAATTAAGCTAGACAAAGAAATATAAGGCACCCAAATAGGAAAGGAAGAAGTAAAACTTTCACTATTCACTGTTGATATGATCCTATATCTAGAAAATCCTGAAAAATCTACAACAAAGCTACTAGAATTAATAGATGAGTTCAACAAAGTGGTGGGATACAAGATTAGTTGTAAAAATCAATAGTGTTTCTATACATTACTGGTGTGCAATCTGAGGAGGAAATCAGAAAAATATTCCATTATAATAGTGACTAAAATGATCAAATAATTAGGAATATTATTTGATTATTCAAATATTATTTGAATAACTGAGGACCTAAAGGTCCTAAATTCAGAAAACTACAAAACATTGCTAAAAGAAACCAAAGAAGACTTAAATAAATGGAAGGACATTCCATGTTCATGGATTGGAAGACTAAATATCATTAAGATGTCAATTCTACCCAAATTGATTTGCAGATTCAACACAATCCCAAAAAATGCCAACAGCCTTTTTTGAAGAAATCAAAAAGCCAATAATCAAATTTATTTGGAAGGGTAAGGGTCCCCAAATAGACAAAAATGTCTTAAAAAGAAGAATGAATTTAGAAGACCAACACTTCCTGACATTAACACATATTATGTAGCTACAGTGGTAAAAACAAACAAACAAACAAAAAAATGCAGCATGGTAACGGCATACAGACAAACAGATTGACAATGGAACCAAATCAAGAACTCAGAAATAGACCCTCACATCTACAGTCAAGTGATTTTTGACAAGGCGGTCAAGTCCTTCCAGCTGGGCCAAAATAGCCTACTCAACGAATGGTGCTGGGAGAACTGGATAACCATATCCAAAAGAAACAGGACCCCTATCTCACACTTCATACAAAAATTAACTCAAAATGCATCAAGGACTTAAATATAAAAATAACCATAAAACTCCTAGAAGAAAATGTAGGAAAAAGTCTTCAAGATCTTGTGGTTGGCAGTAGTTTCTTAAACCTTACAACCAAAGCATGAGCAACAAAAGAGAAAATAGATAAAATGGGACATCCTCCAAATTCAATACTTTTGCACCTTAAAGGACTCTGTCAAAAGGGTGAAAAGGCAGCCGACTCAATGGGAGAAAATATTTGGTGATCATATATCCAATAAGGGTTTAATATCTATGATATTTAAAGAGATCATACAACTAAACAATAAAGAGACAAACTATCTGATTAAAAAATGGGCAAAAGTCTTGAAAAGACAATTGTCCAAAGAAGAAACATAAATGGTGAAGGAACACATGAAAAAAAGTGTTCAACACCAATAGTGATTAGGGAAATGCAAATCAAAACTACAATGAGATATCATTTCACACCTATTAGACTGGCCACTATTAAAAACTCAGAAAATTGTAAATGTTGGAGAGGATTTGGAGAGATAGGAATGCTTATTCACTGTTGGTGGGAATGTAGAATGGCATTGCCACTACAGAGGACAGTTTGGCAGTTCCTAAGGAAGTTGAATATAGACTTGCCATGGGACCCATCAATACCATTGCTAGGTATATACCCAGAAGAACTGAAAGCAGTGACACAAATAGATATCTACACACCAATGTCCATAGCAGCGTTATTCACAATTGCCAAAAGCTGGAAACAACCCAGGTGTCCATTAACTGATGAATGGATAAACAAATTGTAGTGTATACATATGATGGAATATTATGCATCGGTAAGAAGAAATGAAGTCATGAAGCATATGACAACATGGATGGACCTCGAGGACATTATGTTGAGTGAAGCAAGCCAGACACAAAAGGACAAATACTATATGTTTGCACTATTATGAAAGAAATATATTATGTAAATCATGGAATTAATAATTAGAATATAGGTTACCAGAAAATAGAATGAAGGTAGAGAATGGAGATCTGATGGTTAATCTGTGCAGAATTGGTTAAAAGATGATTTGTAAATCTTTGGAAATAAATGGAAATGGTGAGAGCACATCATGCTGTTTGTGATTAACGGAGCTATTACATGAGTATAACAGTGGTTGAAAGGGAAATCCTAAGGACATTTATATTACTGGAAGGAAAGCTTAAAAAATGTATCATCGGACTGTATAACATAGTGAAACCTCATGTAAAATACTAATATGGGTTATATTGCATATAAATTTTACAAACTATAAATACAAATATACTAGAAAGAAGGAAACAGAATAGCATCTATATATGACAAAGGAAGCATAGAGAGACTGAGAGGTGATGAGTTTTGTTTGTTTGTTTGGTTGGTTGTATTTTGTTTTTTAGTATTATTATTATTACTGGAATAATGAAAATGCTCTAAAAATGATTGGAGTTATGAATGCACAACTATGTGATTATACCAAATACCATTTACTATATACTTTGAGTGGATTTATGCTTTATTAAATCAGACTCCTCAACAACGACACAGGATGCTAGAAGACCACAGAGAAAGGACTTCAAAATTCTAACAGAAAATTAGCTTTTAAATGAAATGGTAGATTATAGATGTAAGATATCAAACTTATATTTCCCATATACATTTTTTCAGGCATCTACCGGAGGATGTGCACCTCTGCAGGGAACAAGAATACGAAGAAGCACTTCATGAAATTCAGGAGCTATATCATGAAAATGAAGGGATTCCTAAGATGATGTTCACCATCTCAAGACAATAGCTACTATGCTCCATTGAGGACAACCAATGCTGAGACAAGACTGTAACAGAGATTTTTTTTTTTCAAGAAGTTGAAATTGATAGACCTGAAGTATCTGAATGCATTGAAAATTTTAAACAATTGGGATTGTTTTAGTGATAAATACTTAAAACTAAGCTATGAAAAAAGTCAGCTATGAACTACAAGCAAGACAAAAAGTTTTGCAGGAAAGGCTCAGTCTGAGTAGCATGTATGTAATCATAATTATGTAGACATTGACTGTAGGTCTAAACTAAATTGCCATAAAACCATACTGGAGAATAGGAGGTTGGAAGCATACTTGCAGGGGTGAGGGGATCTAAATTCTCACTTTCCATAGTGGGATGTCCATAGATAAACCTGAAACTGAAAAATTAAGAACAAATAAGTGTATTATTTAGAGACACAGAAATAAATACCCAAAGAATAAAGTAATAGAATTAAAAGTGTTTGCTCTAGGGAGTGGGAAGTTGTGACAGAGGGGCCCAGGCCTTATGTTTTCATTACAATCATGCAACAATTGGACTCTTTCAACCTATGTGCCTATATAGCTGGAACAAAACAACTAAGGAAAAGAAAGACAAGAAAGACAAAACAACAATGAAGTATGGGTACTGCCAAGAGAGGGGTCAGAGTGACAGATGGTGGAGTCTAGGCAGAATGGAGATGTGTCAGTAACATGGAAGAAGGAAGGGAGAGGGGAAAATCAAAGATACCAGTAGAGAGAAAGAGCAATGGCTCTCATTCCCCACTTCTCTTAGTTTGCCAGAGTTGATGTTGGCTTATACCAAACAATGGGTTGGCTTAAACAACAGGAATTTATTATTTTACAGTTTCAGGGGCTACAAGTCCAACATCAAGTTCTCAACAGGCCATGCTTTCTCCCCAAATCTGGAGCATTCTGCTACTGGCTTGCTGAATCCTTGAGGTCCCTTGACGTACATCTCTGCCTCCCATCACATGGTGATCTTCCTCTCCCCTTGTGTTGGCTCTTCCAGTTTCCACTGACTTTTGGTTCCTTCCTGTGGCTTTTTCTGGCTTCTGGTTACTCTCTATAAGGCCTCTGGTAATATGAATTAAGGCCCACCTTGATTTGGATCGATCACATCTAAATAGGAACTTAGAAGCCCCTAGTCACAAATGAGTACACACCTTACCTGATAATGCATCTTCAAAGGGCCCTATTTATAAGTGGGTTCACACCCATAGGAACACAGATTAAGATTAAAAACATGTCTTTTGGGGGATACATTGTTCAATCTACAATAACCCCCAATACTAATATCATCCCCGTACTAACAGAAGACTCTCTCCTTTTTTTTTTTAAAGCTGGTTTGCTAAAATAGAGATAGAAATTCCTCTTTCTTTTGTTTTTCCTTTTTTAACTTTGTTTTTAAAGAAGTTTTATATTATAGAAAAGTTACATTGAAAATATAGGGGATTCCCATATACCCCACTCTTTCCCCCTCTCACATTTTCCCCTGTTAATAACATCTTACATTAGTTGTTACAATTGATGAACAGATATTGAAGCATTGCTACTAACCATGGTCTCTAGTTTACATTATGGTTTACACTTTGCATCATACAATTTTACAGGTTTTGACAAAATGTATAATGGCCCATATCTGTCATTGAAATGTCATACAGAGCAATTCCAATGCCCAGAAGAGGACTCTCTTGAACTAGGAATCCTATCCACTAGGAATCCTATATACTAAATAAATAAATAAATAAATAAATAAATAAATAAATAAATAAATAATCCTACCAACTACCTACAAAGATACTGTAAGAAGAAAACATTTTAAAAAAGTGAATCATAATAATTTAGCTTGTTCTCAAAAAACCATTAATGAGTAAAACTATAACACAATACTCTAAACTGAATCAAATATCCTCAAAGTAGCATTTGGACATATTAAAAAACACATAGAGGGGCTGGCTGTAGCTCAATTGGTAGGGCGCCGGTTTACCACATGGGAGGTTCAGTTCCCAGGGCCTCCTTGAGCAGGCAGACTGCCTTGAGAAGGCAAGCCGTGATGGCAGGGCAAAGCTACTACGGGCAGGGCAAGCCACCCGCGAGCAGGACAAGCTGCCCGTGAGCAGGCAAGGCTGCCACGCAGTGAGCTGACTCAGCGGGTCGCCTCAACAGGGGGTGACAAGCAGACACAGAAGAACGCAAAAATAATTAACACAGCAAGAACAAGCAGAAAGGGGGGGATATATAATAAAAATACATAAATAAAAATAAAATAAAACAAAAAAACACATAGATATAGAAACTCAAAGACTAAGAAATGCAAAGAAAGAAAGAAGGCAGCAAGAGAGGGAAGGAGAAAAAAAGAAAGAAGGGAGGAAGGAAGGGAGGGAGGGAGGGACAGAGAAAGAAAGAGAGAAAAGCAGTGAGCACTCAGGTAATGAATTGAATTTTTCATAAAACCATCTCAGAAATTAAAATTAAATTACAAGATGCCTAAAGGACTAGAGTCAAATGAAATTTTCTAAGGGGACATTGAGGAAAGTCAGGAAAACAGCCAAGAGAATGGAATTGGGTTAATGAATGTAGTTAAAAAGTGTCAGAGGGAAAGCGGTTGAAATGGAAATCCAGGCAATATACACATGAATTAAGTTCCTGAAGAAGAAAAACAAAACAATGAAACAGTGCTAATATTAGAAATGTAATCCAAGAAAACTTTGTGGATATAAGAGGAAATCTAAACTTACACACCAAAAGGAACTATTGTACAGCTGAGAAAATTCACCTGGAATTTTCAACTCTAAGACATATATCTGTAAAACCATTAGACTTTAATGACAAAGAAAAAATCCTTAAGGTTTCAAGACAAAAGGTGTAATTTAAAAGGGCAAGAAAATTAGGCTGGCAACAGTCTTCTCAAGGCAAATACAAAGCAAGCAATAGTAGAGAAGTTCAAGAAACTCAAAGAAATACAATATGCACCAAAGATTTTAAAGCTAGCTAATCTGCCCTCCAAGTATCAAGGCTGTAAGAAACAGTTTTGAATGTTCAAGAACTGTACACCTATGTGCTTCTGAGGCATCTATATCCAATCAGAGATAACTGGGGAAATTTAAGCAAAAGTGAAGCACTCTAGATAGGGAATCAACAAATGGATCTGGAACCTGGCAAGAAGTCCACGTGGACATCAATACCCCCAAGACGGCTGCTGGAAGACCCTCACAAGGTTCTGCCATTCGGAATGAAATTTCCTCCAGAAGCCAGGAGAAGCCCCAGATATTCTCCAGTGGCCTTATCATTGGGCCCTCCTGGGGGACTGATGGGTGGGGTAATCAGTCAAAACCGCAAACAGCTGGGACCCCTATGCCATTAGCAAAGGGGCAGAATAATTAATGGCTCAAAAAGCAAGCACAAAGGCCTTTTGCTCTCTCTTGCATTTGGACCCCTGTTCTGACAATATGCAAGTAAAACCTGGGCATTCATAATCTATAATGGACAATTGTAGTCTATAAATCAGCCCTCTTTATCACTCTTCAGCCCCTTCCTCTCTACCTGGGGCCTATGATCTGTTATTTTCTCCCATTTCTCTTCTTACCATTCCTTAATAAATTACCAATCTAGCTAACCTGACGTGCTCTTGAAATTCATTTTTGCAGCATAGTCAAGAACCTAGACAAAATCTGGTAACAAAAGGACTGATGAGCAGGGAATTCAAAAACAACATAAAACTGAGTGCAAATATAAAAAAGATGAATTCATCTGCATTTCAAATGAATAACATAACCACACCAGGTGGGGGGCATCGCAAGTAAATTTCTAACACAAAAGAATTGCAAACAAGTCTTGAACTCTTCTTAGTAGGTTTATTTTACACAGCAATATGGGTAGAGCAAGTCTGAAACTATTTTATGCCTATTGCAGCACTGAACAAAAGAATCAATGTGTTGATTTTGTGGGGTTCTCATAATGAAAGAAGGGAGGTAAGGGAAGAAGAGAGATGAAAATGAACTTGTTGGATTTGAATGGCTATATATATATATATATATTTTTTTTTTTTTTCTAATTTTGTCCACTGAAGGGAACCAGAAGTAAGGGTACCCCAGCAACAGTGAGCACACCTGGAGTCCAGACCTTGGTCTCTAAATATGATTCTCCATTTGGTCTCTAAATATTATCCTCACTCTTAAAGAAATTACTGATGTAAGACAAAGGATAAGATGAACCATAACTAGCCTGTTGTATAAGAAAGTAACAAAGTGTTTTAAATAAGTAAATAGATAAATAAAAAATAAACAAACAAATAAATAAATAAATAATGGAGATATTTTAAAAGGACAAAGAAACAAGCTTGAAGGGACTCCAAGTAGTCAAATCTGGGATAATTTGAACATCAAAATAAATAAAGACAGTGAGGTAGGCTGAATAATGGCCCCCAAAGATATCCAGGTCCTAATCTCTACAACCTGTAAAAATTAACTTATATGACAAAGAGAACTATAAAATATGATTGAATTAAGGATTTTGAGAGGGAGAGATTATCTTCGATTATGCCACTGGCCCTAAATATAATCTCAAGTGTCTTTATAAGAGCAAAACGGTGGAAGATTTGACACAAGAGAAGAAGACAATGTGACAACTGAAGCAAGATGCCACACTCCTTTATCTTTGAAGATAAAGGGGACACAAGCCAAAGAATGCAAGACATGGAGCTCTAGCAGCTAGAAAAGGCAAGGAAACAGATTCTCCTCCTGGGTTTCTGGAGGGAGCATGGCCCTGCCAATACCTTGATTTTGGCCAACAAAATTGACTTCAGACTTGGAAACTCCAGAATAAATGTGTACTGTTTTTAGCCACCAAGTTTGTGGTAAGTTATTACAGCAGCCTTAGGAAGATAATACATAAAGTAATGGATTATGAGCCACCAAATGAAATAGAAAACTACAAATTCATTTTAATAGTAGAAGATAGGTAGATAGATAGATAGACAGACAGACGGATAATGGATAATGTGGTAGATTGAATCATGTGCCCCAAGGAAAGAGATGTTTCTCATCTTAATCTGCCTTCCTGTAGGCGTGGACCCATTTGTCCTTTGAAGATATATTATCAGTTAAGGTGTGGACTCCTTTGTGAATAGGATCTTCTAAGATCTTATTTAGGTGTGGCCAAACAGAATCAGGATGGTTCTTATCTGTGTAACCAGAGATATTATAAAGAGAAAGGCACAGGGAGAAGCCAGAAGAGTAGACACAGGGAGAGAGAGATCACCATGTGACAGGAGGCAGCGATGCAAGCCAAGGAGCCCCAAGGATTGTGGCAAGCCGTTCCAGGACACTACAGGTTTTGAGGAGAAAGCATGGCCTTTAGAGACCTTGATGTTGGACTTCTAGCCTTCAAAAGCATGAGATAGTAAATGCTTGTTTAAGCCAATCCACTGTGTGGTATTTGTCATAGCACCTCTGGCAAATGAAGATAGATAATAAAAGTTCAATGTCAGATGAGGGAGAAGGAAGGCTTTTCCTCACAGTAGAAAGCTAATGGAAGGAGTGGTAGGAAATGACCATTTTGTGACCATCATGGTGAAGATTGATTTAGGCAAGAATCATCAATGGATGCTAAATCTAGAGGGGATAGTTTGATGGTGATCAGGGGTAAATAGTAGCTATACTATCTAGTAACACCTTGACCATGTGGCCAAAATTAATATCAACATCAAGGGCAGATGGACATTGTATGCCTCTGGGTGGGATACCCTGAGAAGGACATAGTATCACTTTTACAGTACTCTGCCTGGATGTACAACACCTGAATCTAATCACAAGGAAACATCTGGCAAAACCAGCTAGGAGAACATTTTATAAAATAACTGACTTGAATTTTTCAAAAATGCCAATGCCGTGAAAGACAAAGGAAGGCTATGGAACTATTGCACATTAAATGAGACCTAAGAGAAATGGTAAGCAAATGCAGTAAGTAATCCTGGACTGGATCCTGTGCTGGATAGAAAGGGTGCTATTAGGAATATGAAATCCTATTAAGAAATTACCGGGACAAGCAAAAATCAGAATTTTGATGGCAGGTTAAGTAAAGCTATTGCATTAATATTAAATTTCCTGCGTTTAATAAATGTACTGTGGTTACATAAAAGAATATCCTTATTCATAGGAAACACACACTGAAGTATTAAAGAGTAAAGAGGCACAGTGTCTACAACCTGGAAGAAAACATTTTGAACAAATAGAAAAAATTTAGTAATCCTGAAAAATCAATGAGGAAAAAACCCACTCAATAGAAAAAGAATCATATACTATGCACAGTAAATAGAAAAATATACACAAAAACATACTCAACTCTATTAATTCAAGAAATACCGATTAAACAATGAGATACCCATAGGCTGGCAAAACTGAAAGAGTTTGGAATTTTAAAGTGTTGGGAAATGGTGAGACTATAAAATAATGTAGCCACCTTTGAGGAACTCATCTATGACACATGAGCACAAAACATGTCCAAATATGTTCACTGCAGTAAAGTTTAAATTGAAAACCTAGAAGTAGCATAAATATATGTAGCAATATGGATAGAAGCTCAAGCCATTTTGATGAGTGAAAAAAACAGTTGTAGAATATTATATATGCAATTGTACAGGTCAATAACAATAAATATACTACCAAACAATATAACATAATTTATGGAGCTGCCTATTTGAACCTGAAGTTACATAAAAGCAAAGGAAGGGGGTCTTAAAGGGTACACATCACTAGGAACTCAGGCTGGGGAGAGGACGAGGATTGCTCAGAAATAACTTCAGCCTCATCTGTAGAGTCTTAATTTTTGAAAGGGAAATGTATTCCTATGTTGCTTGTGTAGTTAAGGACTACATATGTAATTATGGATTTCATATTATAATTAAACAGTAATTTTAAGATGTAGACAGCAGTCTTCACCTCCCCAAGATCATTTATAAATCAATTTTCTTTCCTGCCTAGTGAATCAGCTGCTGTTAGCAGCATGGATGAGAGCTGCTCGCTGGACAACAGTCCCCTCTGCCACGCTGGCTTCCATTTTCACTCTTCCCTGGCTCCTCTGGGCATTTGGTTTAAATCTATAAATCCAGGTGAGGATGAAGAAAGCTTCTGAATTTAAGGAGCTTGGGCATATACCTTTTCCCTTTTCCAGTGTGTACTCAAGAACTTCTTCTGTCTTAATATCTGTGATTCTAAATATGTTAGAGGAAATTGGCAAGAAGCAAAATCAGGGTATCAATGGTGGAATTCACATAATCACACTGGCAGCTGTTCCTGGGGACTTTGAAAAATTATAATTTTTTTTCTCAAGCCTGATTATTAGAAAATCTGAGTTTCACATGAGACCACAAAGCTCCTTAAGAACGTGTGATGCCCCGTATAATTCTTCACGGTCTCAAAGTATCCTTAGAAATTCTATCATAGCATCGTGGAAATGAGAATTCAAAGGGCACGTGCTGACTCTCAAGTTAAATCACCTTGAGGTGTTTGCTTGTTTTTAGTGGGGAAACACATTGAGCACACGTGAGGGCAGAGCCCGAGCTCCCATTATTCCCTCCAACACGGTCTTTGGATTTGTGTGGCCTTGTGTTTGTGCACTCACTTTGCAAATTAGGTGATGGAGTGAATGGGGAGGGAAAAGTTCCCACCCCGTCATAGCGGCCTGCACAAGCCTTCCCCCTGCAGTGCAGCCTGGCGCGGGCAGAGCCCGGACACTGCCTGCTTAGGGAAGTGCGGGCCAGGGAAGGGTCTAGGTGGCCAGTATCCGTGACCTGCGTCGGCATGACCTAATGGCGGGTGGCCTTCGTGGAAACTGCCAAGACAAAGCATCGTCTTCATGGTCAAGAATTTTAAAATGGCCAGAAAGACCACTGATCACTTCCACGATTCTCCCAAACCATTGGGAAACTTGTCCCTCCCCTCGCCAATGGGCAGGGGAAACACAAAGGGGAGGGACTAATACCATTCGGCACGAATGTGCCCGTGTTTCACTGCTGGTCTGCTCGTTCTGAACGACAGAAGTGTGTGTTAATGACAAAATTATCACAGCCCGTCTAAGTCTGATGTGTTGAATCTCATGATACAAAGAAAATATAAAGCCCTACATCCTCGTCCAAAAAGTAACTCTCCAGGAACAGGTGTGGGGAAGAGCAGCTGGGAGCAGGAGCTGGGACCTGCGCAGACTGCAGCTGGCATCTTTGGTGCATCTCCATTCTCCAGGAGCCCCGAAAACGTGCTGTGCAGGTCAGCTCCTGCTGGAGCCAACACCATGCCTGCCTGACGAAATGAGTGCCAAGCTTCACCCCATTTCCCGCTAATTCCATACCCTAGACATCTCCGTTCATTTAAATTCACTGCGATCCTATTTGTCTCTGAATTAAAACCACATTAATTGGGTGTGTGTGACAATTCATTCTGGTTGCTTCGCACTGGCTTTCTGTGCAAATTGGTAGTGGATACAAGAGGGAAGTATTTAAGCTAACTGAACATGAATATATTCAAACAATCTCCGGGTTCTCTTCAAACTGCTTTGTCAACTGTGTTATTGTGGGCAACTAGTGAACCTGCTGAATGCAAATAGTTTCATCAATTCTTTCAAACACTTGCTAGTTTTTATAGCACAGCTACTCAGTATCCTACCTCCAATAGCAGCATCGTGACAGTAAATTGTCTTCCATGGTTCCATTTTTAAAACTCTTTACCGTTTTCTCATTACGTGCAGTTAGGGGGAACGCAGGGGGCCTTGCAGTGAGGACCCAGGGCAGCTGGAGAGGGCCTCTGCCGCTCAAAAGCGTGTGTTTTAAAAGGCTTGCAGGACGAAATGAGTTGCTACGTTCCCATTCACGCAGACAAAGCCAAATGGCAGGGCTTAGGATTGGGGGATTCAGAGACTATCAAAACATTTTCCTGCCTTTGAGAACACACCGCTGGTGAGAACATGGACCAAATCCATAGGAACTGGTTATACTATTAACCAGGGTGTATTCAAGTTGAAGCTCCCCGCAGGCTAGGACACCTTGGGCTAAGACATCACCTTTCTGCGCCCCAGTAAGATCATCTGTAAAAAGGAAGAAATCCCATCTCCCGCACAGGGTTGTTGAGGAAAGCTGAGCTAACGCATCCAAAGTAACTGGCTTAACTCATGACCCAGAGATGCTTAGGAAATGCGAGTCTCCTCCCCCCAAGGAGCACTTGGGCACGCACACGTGCACAAGTGCACAAGCACAAACCAACAGAGAATTCCAGGATCCAGTATTCTCTAGAACAGTTAGAGGAGTGATTGATTGACTCCAATCACCACAATTCATTACCAGGGCCAGGAGGGAAGATACTACTGCGACAAATTGCCCAGCTTTCTTTTCTGTCGCTACATTAACACATTTGCCAGCACAAGAGGAGGAGTGGAAAAGTAAACAAAAGAAGTTCTAGCATCTTGGTTCTGCCTGCCATTCCATTAAAAATGGGAAAAGACAATTTCTGAATAAGACCGTGTGAGGACAGCGCCACCCGGAGACAGGAGAATGGCCAGGTTGACCTTAGGAGGTGACCCCAGGTAGCCTCCATCCAGCCCTCGGAGTCTGTACTCTTCCTTTCTTTCTTAAAGCAGGGGCGGTGGTAGAAGAGAGAGGAGGGAAGGAATAATGAAAGCAATATTTCATTCTTTTGACAATGGCCTGAGGATGTGATAGTTAGAAGCTTGGGCTTCAGAGTTGGAGAGACCTCGATTTCAATCCAGAATCAAATCCCAGTTCAAACTTGCTGACTGTGGGACCACAGGCATATTTATTAGCATCTCTGAGCCTCGGTGTACGCATTTAGAAAATGGGAATCATTACACTCACTCCTTCAAGATGGGGTGAGGGCTAAGTGAGACACATGCCACTGAGCACTGCCTGATATCACATCATACACTCACTGGTTTCTTTGTTTATCGCGTCTCCCAACTAAACTGGAATTGGGATAGGAATATTGTGTGTTTTGTTCACACAGTATTCTCAGTTCTAGAACCCTGTCTGGCAAAGAGTTGACACTTCATAAAAATTGGCTGACAGGATGAGTGGCTAAAGGAGATACATAACAGCTTAGCAGTGCCAGCACCTGGTAAGATCTCCAGGTACGAGTCAGCCAAAAGGGGTGCTGACGCAAAGTACCAGAACTCTGTTGGCTTTTATAAAGGGTATTTATTTGGGGTAGAAGCTTACAGTCACAAGGCCCTAAAGAGTCCAACTCAAGGTACCGTAAGAAGTACTTTCTCACCCAAAGTCATTGGCCATGTGTTGACGCAAGATGGCGGGCGATGTCTGCAAGGGTTCCACCTTCCTTCTTCCTCTTAAGGCCCCGTGGCCCCAGCTTCTTGCGAGCTCAGCTGTAGGCTGGCATAAGGCTTGTCTCTCTCCCTGGGGCTTGTTTCTTTCCAGGCTCAGCTGCTCTGCTCTCTCTGCATGGCCAGCTGTAAACTATCAGGCAAATGGCTCGTCTCTCTTCCCGGGGCCTCTGCCGGGTCTAATGGAGTCTTCTCTGTGCACTGACTCGGGCAGTGAGCTCTGCAGACAGTGAAATATTTCAGAAGGGTGTGTTTGCATTCCCTGGATTTCTTTTCCCAATCACCAAGAATGTGCACGCACACAGAACACACACACCTTACATACACTCACACATGTACACTCACTCACACACGCCTTATATAAACTCACACAATCACACACATACACACCAACGTGTGACGCCTTGGTCTGGGAGAAGAGAAATCACCCTGGAGGAAGAGAAAAGCAAGGCTCCTTAACTTCTCAGGGAGACAGTGGCCTCGCTTCTCACCTCTACCCCCTAGTCCAGGGGTGCCCAACCTTTTTTCCCAGGGACCCCTTTACCAGTCAGGTGAAAACCACGGACCTCTTCTCAGAATGTAGCGGCAGATAGTTTTCTGACACTCAGCATCAGCATGTCTTTAAATTTAAGGATTATTCAAAATTAAGTTTTACAACTTTCCCATAATTTCAATACCTGATAACCTAACACAGTTCAACATCTGTTCAAACGGTCGTTTTCGGCAAACATTTAGAAATTCAACTTTTCTCACGGTGTCATAAAACCATCTCCGCCATCCTTACCCACCATTTTTGCAGGCAGTTTTCCACTGCACTCACAACATGCTACATCAAAATAAAAATCATACTGAGTCTACACTATACTGTGTATTATTTAATAAATATATCACACTGGCACCAACATGTCCCCACAAGAATAACGTTTTTAAATGTATAAAAATTACAAAGAAAATCAGTTACATTGAAATACAGTTACTAAAATTAAAAACATATGATATAATACTGTACATATGTGCTTCTTTCTTAACACATTAAATAATAATCCAATACATCAAAAATATAGGAAAGTTAAATTTTATTTTAGAAGACATGTCAATGTGCAAATTGTTGTTTATCTTGAATAAGAACGTTAAACTGTGGTGTAGTATTTGGCACGGCAGCACGCATATCACGTTGGACATCTAATCGAGAGGAGTTTTTTCAATTCAAGCTCACAGATCCTCTGAAATCTTTCAGGGTCACTGGTTAGGAACCCCATCCTAGTCTGTGGCCCCCAGTTTCCTGCTGGGAACCTAAGACCTTCTGTCTAGCCAGACACTGATCCTGGCTGGGGCTTAGCAAGCTCAGCTGAGCAGCTGGGCCTGGAGCAGCTCTCGCCAGGCCACCCGCCTGCTCCCTGCTGAGTTTTGGGCCTTCCCTCCCCATCCCTTTTCTGTCTCTCTCAATAAATGAGGGACTTCCCTCTCTGGCCCACCTCCAATGTCCATGTATCGATATCCTCTCCCACTTCCCCTCCTGGCCCGTTGGGAAGGTCCAGCAGGTCCTGGGAGAAGAGAGCAGATGGGCTTTGGAGTCCCCCGATGCGGATCGGATCCCAGCCTGGTCACGTCCTGGCTGAGGGAAGTTAGGCAGCCCACTCTTCCTTTCCTGATCCTGAATTTCTTCACGCATAACATGAGTTTCACTCAAGTCTCAGCCAAATAAATAAATGAGATAAGGAGCGTAGAAGCGTCAAGACTGGCAGCTGGGCCCAGTCTCTATCTGGACAGGGCCCCACTGCCCAGGTTGATCCTCCACCTTTGGTCTGTGAGTAGGGTAGCTGAATGGTCAAGGTTGTCCTTTAGTAAGAACACTCCGGAGGAAATAAGGGTGGGAGATGTGGTCCCCGATGAGAAGGTGGCTGTCAGGAAGGGAATCTAACTCTTCCTGAGCTATGATCTCCTTAGAGGTACGCCTTATCGACCCCATCTCCAAGACGAGGGAATGGAAGTGCATCCAAAACCAAAGCCCACCCTCGATCCCCTCTGTCACTCTACACCTGAAGCAATATGTATTTTAAGTGTACTTTTCCCCAGACTCTGTGCCAGTCACCTTCCAACTTTAATCCTTCCAGTGACTGTAAGAAGGAGTCATCCTCATTTACAGATGAGCAGACCAGGCTCAGCGACTTTCTCCAGGCGGAGCTGACTCTGAGTTCAGTTCTGCTGCTGAGAGGAGTTATCTGACCTGACAGCTGAGAGCCCCCCTGGCTGCCCCTCACCCTTCCTCCTCCCAGCTCCACCTGCCACATTTGCTATGTGCACACACAGATAACTAAGTTCTGAAGAGTGGTGGCTTCTCAAAAGAGAGGATGAGGCAGAGAGGCCCTTTCACGGGTACTTTCCTAGATGGCTGGTAGTCAACCCCAGAGTGCATCTGTGCAGAGGTGGCTTTTAATAGCTGTCCTTGAGAAGAAAACCAGATGCTTAGCCGTTAGGTCTTACCAGGCCTATTGTAAGAGCCCTTCAAATGAAAAGGTGCCTCTATATTTCATACTCTAGCAAGATCTCATTGTTTAGTATAGCCCTCCACAGATAAAACATGAATGCAAGAAAACTGTGCTTTGCTTGTGAATCAGATATCACCTTGCCTTTCTCTGGGGTAATAGACGTGTAGTTCCATAAACATAATGTAAGGGGAGGCAGCTGTTGGTTTAGTGAGCATAGGTTTAGTTCTGAGAAGCATGAGTGACTTGCAGTCTATGACACTGTGCCGGGAAATTTCAGATTTAGGTAAAGTTGAAGCAATTTGTAAGAAGAGCACTGTGCCAGGAATGGGAAACCCCAAGTCAAAGTCCCATCTCTGCTAACTCCGTGACCCTTTGTAAAACGAGAACGACAGTATTTACTTCTCACTGTATTCCTGAGGATTCAGGGGAACCACTCTGAAACTTTTCTTTTAAGAATGTGTTTTTTATTTGAATAGTTAATACATTCACAAAGTTTAAACCTCAAAAAGTATACAAAGATATATAGTGAAATCTCCCCCTCCTTCTCTATCCCTCATCCTGCCAACTCCCACCCTTCTGCAAAGGGGGATCACTGTTACCAGTTACCCTTCTACGGAGAAAAGTACCGCGTTCCCAGATATTCCCCCTCACATGCACAGTTTCCCTATTAACACTTTGCATTAATGTGGTCACTACATTACGGTTGATGAAACAATATTATTGTAATCACACTTCTAACTATAGTCCATAGTTTGCCTTAAGATTCATGGTTTGTGTTGCAGAGTTTATGGTTTTTTGTTTTTGTTTTTGTTTTAGGAGATTTCGGGGAATGAACCTGGGACCTCATACATGCGAGCACTCAACAACTGAGCTACACCCGCTCCAGTTCTTTGGCCTTAACAATTTTTATTCTATGAACATATAACTTATTATTTCCCCCTTTAACCACATTCACATAAATAATTCAGCTGTGTGAATTACATTCACCATGTTGTGCTACCATCACCATCAACTATTACCAAAACTTTTCTAGCACCCCAAACAGAAACTCTTTACCAATTAAACATTAACTCTCCATTCCCTACCCCTACTCCAGACCCTGGTAACCCGTATTCTAGTTTCTGACTATGAATTTGCTCCTTCTAATTATTTCATATGAGTGATAAATACAATATTTGTCCTTTTGTATCTAGCTTATTTCACTCAACATGATGCCTTAAAAATTCATCTATATTGTCACATGTATCATAACTTCATTCCTTTCTACAGGTGAATAATTTTCCATTGTATGTGTATACCACATTTTGTTTATCCATTCATCTGTTGATGGACACATGGATTGGTTCCATCTTTTGGCAATTGTGAATAACGCCACTCAGTACACTGGTGTGCAAATATCTGTTTGAGTCCCTACTGTCAATTCTTTTGAAATTCTAGAAATTTAAATTCAAAAATTCTTGGGTTATATGATAATTCTACACTTAATTTTCTGAGTAAATACCAAACTCTTTTCTACAATGGCAGTACCATTTTACATTCCCACCATCAATGAATGAGTGTTCTTATTTCTCCACATCCTCTCCAACACTTGTTATTTTCTGTTTTTTTAACAGTAGCAATTCTAAGGTTGTGAAATGTATCCCACTGTTTGATTTGCATTATTTTAATGACCAATGATGTTGCACATATTTTCATGACTTTATTGGCCATTTGGATATCCTCTTTGGAGAAATGTCTATTCAAGTTTTTGCCCATTTCTTCTGCAGTTTCTGTAAAGGTTTTATTACGCACTGCAAAGGGGACACAGTCTTTCTTGGTAGCTGCTTTCCTCATGGCGGCCAGGACGTTGTTCAACTCCTCTCTCTTTCTCTTCACACAGAATTGTGTTCCCACACTTTTCTGGAACTTGAGGGCCCACTTGTCCTTGGAGAACTTGAGCAGCTCTGTGGCATTCATATGGCGTGCAACCACACACCTGTCGGGTCATGTCCCACACGAGCTTGGTGTCCTTGGTGAGGTGCCCATGGGGGCAGCTGGGCCTGGGCTTGCTCATATGCTTAGTCACCTTGTGGCCCCTGTTGAGGCCCATGGTGGCCGTCGGGTAGCACAGACCCATGGCTGCTATACTTCAATGGCTGCCGTAGTGGAAGGGCTTTTGCCCATTTTAAAATTGGGTTGTCTTTTTGTTGTTGAGTTGTAGGATTTCTTTATATATTCTGAGGATTAAATCCTGACCATATATGTGGTTTCCAAATATTTTTCTCCTATTATATTGGTTGTCTTTTTAGTTTCATGATGAAGTCCTTTAATGCATAAAAGTTTTAAATTTTGATGACATACCATTTACCTCATTTTTATTTTTGCTCCTACTTTTGGTGTAAAGTCTAAGAAACCATTGCCTAACACAAGGTCCTGAAGATGCTTCCATATGTTTTCTTCGAGGAATTTTATAGTTTGGGTTCTTATTTTTAGGCCTTCAATCCATTTTAAGTTAATTTATGTATGTGGTATGAGGTAGGTGTCCTCCTTCATTCTTTTGTATATGGATATCCAATATTCCCAATACCATTTCTCAAAGAGACAATTCTTTTCTAATTGAGTAGCTATCGATGTGAGGGTTTATTTCTCATCAATTGGCTATAGATGTGAGGGTTTATTTCTGAATCCTTAATTCAATTCCACTGCTCCATATGTCCTTATGCCAGTACCATGCTGTTTTGATTACTATAGTTTTGTAGTAAAATTTTAAAATGCAAAGTATGAGTCCTCCAACTTTGTTCTTTTAAAAGGCAGTTTTGGTTATTTTGGGCCCCTTGTCCTTCCACATAAATTTGATGATTGGCTTTTTCATTTCTGCAATGAAGGCTGTTGAAATTTTTATTTAGATTGCATTGAATCTTTAAATCACTTTGGGTAGTATCTATACAATATTTACTCTTCCAGTCCATGAACATGGGATGTCTTTCCATTTATTTAGGCCTTCTTTGATTTCTTTTAGCAAGCTTTTGTATTTTTTTGAGAACAGATCCTAAATTCTTGGTTAAATTGATTCCTAGGTATTTAATTCTTTTAGTTGCTATTGTAAATGGAATTTTTATCTTGATTTCCTCTTCAGATTATTCATTAGTAGTAAATAGAAACACCTATTTTGTGTGTTAATTTTGTATCCTGCCACTTTGCTGAATTTATTTATTAATTCTAGTTGCTTTGTTATAACTTTTTCAGATTTTTCTATATATAGGATCAGTTCACCAGCAAATAAGGGAAGCTTTACTTCTTCTTTTCCAATTTGGTGGCTTTTATTTCTTTTCTTGCTTAGTTGCTCTGGCTGCTAGAAATTCCAGTACAAAGTCAAATAACAGCAGTGATAATGGGCATCCTTGTCTTGTTCCTGATCTTAGAGGAAAAACTTTCAGTCTTTCACCATTAAGTATGATTTTAGCTGTGGGTTCTTCATATATTCCCTTAACCATATTGAAAAAGTTTCCTTCCATTCCTAGTTTTCTAAGTGTTTTTATCAAGAAGGGGTGCTAGATTCTGTCAAATGAGAT
>PVKH010008430.1:0-19492 GCA_004027955.1 Chaetophractus vellerosus | reverse complement strand
TGAAAGATGCTTTAGATGGCATAAATGTTACATCAAAAATATTTGGGATTCCCATATACCCCATGCCTCCTCCTCCCACAATTTCCCACATTAACAACATCCTTCATTAGTGCAGTATATTTGGTACAATTGATGGACACATTGAAGCATTGCTACTAACCATGGTCTCAAGTTTATATTATAGCTTACACTTTGCACTGCACAATTTTATAGGTTTTTGAAAAATGTATAATGGCCTGTCTCTGTCATTGCAATGTCACACAGGACAATTCCAATGTCCCAAAAATGCCCCATGTTACACCTATTCTTCCTTCTCCCTCCCCTCAGAACCTCTGCTGGCGCTGCCTTTATATCAATGATACAAGTTCTTCCATTGCTAGAATAATAATAATAATGTCTACTTTACTCCACAGTTGCATTTCCCCCTTATGTTTATTCATTCCTCAATCTCGAGGATTTGGGGATGTCATGCCCACTCTGTTTCTTATTGAGAGGGGGCTTAGATCCCATGGGGCAGATGGATGGAACTGTCTTGCCCTGCAGTTGTAGATACTCTCTGTTTTTTGGGATGGGCGCTGTCCTTCATCCTCCTTTTGTTAGTTCTCCTGGACGAGTCCAATGAACTGGAGAGTGGGTGTTGCAACTCTGCTGAGATTCAGGGCTCAAACGGCATATGAACAGACTGAAGATTTAAGTCTCTGAGACATACATTTAACGAATATAGTGCTAATTATAGGTTCAAATAAAAGGAGCAGAAGAACCATGTGTAGGGAAATTATAAATGAGTCTAACTCTTTTACCATGGAGAGCATATACTTTTAATTTTATCGGCTCCCCTGAGTTGGCTCCCTTGTCTGTTTGCTCATTGTTTGCTCGTTGTTTTTTGCTTGTTGTCTGCTTGTTGTTTTGTTCATTGTCTGCTTGTTTCTTGTTTTCTTTAGGATGCACTGGGAACCAAACTCGGGACCTCTCATGTGGGAGGCAGGCACTCAATTGCTTGGGCCACATCTGCTCCCTGGAAGCATATACTAATTTTTTTTAAAGATTTTGATTTATTTTATTTATTCATTTCTCCCCACCCCCTTGTTTTTGCACTTGCTGGGTCTGGTCGTCTTCCTTGTTTCTTTGGGAGGCACTGGGAATTCTGATGTGGGAGGGAGGTGCCTAATCCCTTGAGCCATCTCCGTTCCCTGATTTGTTGTCTCTCATTACATTTTTATTCTTGTGTCTCTTGTTGCATCATCTTGCTGCTTCTGCTTGCCATGCCTGCCCATTGCACCAGCTCTCTGCCTTGTTTGTATTCTTTAGGATACACTGGGAATCTCCACTCCCTGCTTTCTGTGTGTCTCTCATTATGTTTTTCTTCTTGTGTCTCTTGTTGCATCATCTTGTTATGTCAGCCTGCCGTGCCTGCCCATCATGCAGCTCGCTGTCTTCTTTAGGAGGCACTGGGAACTGAACCAGGGACCTCCCATGTGGTAGGTGGGAGCCCAATCGCTTGAGCCACTTCCTGTGGAGCATATACATTTTTTATTTTTTAATTTTTTTTATTTTTAATTTTTTTAGATTTATTATTTTTTAAATTTATTTATTACATCCCCCCCCACCCCTTTCTGCTTGCTCCTGCTGTGTGTCCATTCTTGTGTTCCTCTCTGTCTGCTTTGTCTCCCCCCGCTGCGGCGACACGCCGAGACCGGTCACCGCGCAGGTGGCTTTGCCCCGCTTGTGGGCGGCTTCTGCTTCCATTCACGGCCGGCTCCACTTCAGTTCGCGGGTGGCTGGCTGCGCTCTGTTCGCGGGCGACCTGCCCTGCCCATGGCGGCTTGCCCTTCTCAAGGTGGTCTGCCCCCTCGGAGAGGTCCCCGGGAACCAAACCCGGGGCCTCCTATGTGGTACACCGGCGCCCTTATCCACTGGGCTATACGGCCGGCCCCTAAACTTTTTTTTAAAACAATCTATTGAAGTATATCCTTCATACATGGACATACATAAACAATAAGTGTTCAGTAAACACTGTGAACTTATGAAACAAACATGCATAACATCATACAGGGCTCCCACACCTCACCCCAGGAGCATATACCTTTGATGTAACTTTTCTGTAATCTAAAACCTCTCTGAAAATAAAAATTTATTATGAATTTTAAAATGTTAATTCAGTAATCTCTCCAAAGCCAAATAATTTAAATTGCTAAATAATAAATGCTGTGGCTTACCAAGTTAAGGGACTTATATAAGTTCATTTCAGAATGATACTATCTGTGTAAATCACAATATAGTGAAATAGTACCAATTTCTTTCCCAAAACACATATGCATGACAAAAACATGTTTTTCAAATATAAATAATAACAATTAAAAGCAGGGACCTGGACATAATACAATTCCTTTCTCATACGCATTAACCAACAGATATAATCATAGAGTCACTATTAAATTGAACTTAATCATAGCGCCAAAGTCTCTTCTGGAACTGGGGTCACTTTTCAATTGTTTTTCAATACAGAGGCTGAGAGAGAAATAATGGAGTAACAAGTTAAAAACTAAAGGCCTTTTGGCCACACACCCTCTCTTTTCAAACTTTTAGCAAATGACTGAGATTCCCAGAAGGTGACTATGGGGGAACCTAGTTCCCTTTGTCGTGCATGTAAAGGAACACAGATGAATGAGGGTTTCCATAGTGATACGAATTTATTGAATAACTTGACATTTGCTTTTTCCCCAGTTTTCATTTACAAGCACTTTGAAAGATCTTTCCATTTTAAACTTTCAAATTAACTTTGAACCATAATTGTCTATGGCAATGAGGAAAGTGAGTGTTGGTCCATGCAAATCTACATTTTAAAAGTTCTGGTTCAGCCCCTTTTGTAATATTGAGATATATGAAAAATTTGACTTAAAATCCCCATTTCATAAGGTGATAAATTGGATAATTTTATAAAAGATTTCAGGAGGTTTCTATGCTTAACAAGGATTTTGTTATGAAAGGTTAATTAAAAATCCATTCACTAGATTGCAACATTTTCTTTGAAAAATAGCAAACTTGATTGGTAATGAAAAAATAGGAAAATTTTATAACATTCAGAGAAAACAAATTTGGTATATCAAAATTAATAGATTTTTTGCACTATTGAAATAGTCTTAATCATTCTGATTATGATAAATCTTCTTGGATTGTAAATGCAAAAGGCTGTCTATAAAAGCTGTGTCCCATCCTATGCTAACACAACTTAATAAAAGGTTTAAAGGTTTTATTAAGCAAATTATTTCAGATTTTTTTAAGTACATGATTTTCTATTCTAGAATATTAATTGTTTAGCTTTCTCAGTGATAAAATGAAATCGTAAATTATATAAAACCTTTGTAAAAATTTTAAGGAAAATGTTATTTAATATCTCCTTCTGTTCTCCCCTAAAAATTTGCAAATCTAATACCAATGAGACAGGCAAAAGCATTTCTCAGGCTACCAATGTATTTACTTCATCTTCATCTATGATTTTCTAAAAATGTAGATAGATCTAATATATATATCTCACTCGCTTTTTTGGAAATTCAGATTTCTTAACCTACTTGTTCAAGTATATAAACCCATGCCAGAACTCAGAGGTAGGCCTAGATTCATCAGAATTTTGTTTGTGAGCCTGTGCTTAAGACTGCCATTGAGTTAAGAAGTTGGTACCAATTTGCCATCCTATATATGAGATAATAAATATCTCTCTGCAGTTCCATGAGTAAAAGAAATACAGAGTGGTTCCATGAGAGTTTCTTTACCCAACTTCAGACATTGACCATTTTGTGAATTGCCTGTAAGGCTGAAAGCATTTTGTGAACTGGAGCTCTAGGGTCTCCCAGTTTACAATCAAAGTGTATACCCTTTCAGGATAGACATGGTAGGCTTCCAGAGTCAAGTCCCTGAGAGGTGATGGTAAGGAATGAATTGTGTTATTCCTGTTATCATTTCTTAAGTCAGAATCTCCCCAAAGAAACTCTTTAAACCAACCTGGCTAGTGAAATTGGAAAGGGAAATCAAATAAGACAAGTTAGCCTCATTTGACTACACAGTCACATTAGCTGGAACAGACATATCTGACTCTGTGGGTAGATATGCCCTTTCGATGATATGCAGCAGATTTTTAATGAGCATTTCCTAAGGGCCAGACAGTGCTCTATGCTCTGGGAAATCTGCAGTAAGATACACCCCCTACCCACATCAGGCTTACATTCCAGAGGACATGTTGATGGGAGAGGACTTCTGGTACCCTGGGTCACAGATGTCTGTTCAAGTTCGAGTTTTCTTTCCTGGTGGTCTTTACATTATGACTGTATTTCACTGGGCAGCTTCTACCGCCAGCTTTAGCCTCAGGTTAAAAGTAGAAACAGCCAATGTACTTTCATATTAGGGTGATGTTGACATGTATTTTAGACTTTTCATGAGGACTTCCCAATAATAACTGGAATAACTTCAGGTTTATATCCAGATTTATAAAAATTCAGTCAGGCTGATATTCATAAGTAAACTAAGCTACTTGAGTAGCTCCAATATCTTCAAGACACTTGCTTTAGAATCTATTACACCCTTTTAACTATTGTAGACAGTTCCTTTTCAATCCATTTTGCAAATCCTAGAGAAATTAGGAATCCTTCAGATTGATTCTTGCTTTAATAAACTTGAGTACTATGATGTTTGTCTTTTTAAAAATGAAGACTTTATTAACCATGAATAAAAGTGTATCCCTGTGATCTGAAGATTTAGTGGAGTCCATTCAAATGTCTTAACACACTTGATACTGTTACTCATCTTTATTTCTGATTCAAAAGCAAGGAGATTGCTTTAATATCTCCCCAGAAGAGGTTTTTGGAATTCATAGCTGTAATAGCTGCTTATTTAAGAAAGGAATCAAATTAAATTACTTTTGTTTTTAGGAGAAAAATTTCAATTGCTTTCTCCCTTTTAATGTTTATCTTCTTCTTTACAATATATCCATGCTAAGCTGAGAATAACTGGGAATTTCTACCCTATTTTACATTAATTGATTTAAACATATATTATTACATTGAAGATAGGCATTTCATACTCTAGTGATTCAAATGGTCAGAGTCCAGTATCAATTTAGTTCTGGAAATAGACTTCTCATACACAGTGAATTCAGGTGATTTCCTTAAAAAAACTGCACCTATTTCTTATTGATTCACTAGTATGATATAGACTGCTCAAGTTTAAATCCTTCCGTGTTTTTGTAAAGAAATGCCCTGAAGGTTTAAGTATTAGATATTACTGTACTTTTGGTTCTGCATTAACATAATAAAACATTATTAGATATGTGGTAAGATTTGGCTATTTAAGTCTAATGTGGAGGGAGATTAAAACAAGTTAGTGGGCAAAATATCTGTATCTCACAGTTTCTTTCCTCAGCACTGTGTATGTGTTGGGGCGAGGTGGGGCTGGGGGAGAATCAGAGAGAGGGAGGGAGAGCGACAGAGAGACAGAGAGACAGAGACAGAGTGTGAGAGTTTTGCAGAAAATTCAGCAGGACAAAGAGAAACACATGGTTATGTTTCTCATCAAGGTAAGATAATTTCTTTTTAGAACTCAAGGTTCAGGGATGCCTTGCCTGGGAGCACTCTTATTCATGCTCCCCCCTAAATGTGTGAGCTAAAAGACTGGCCTTTGATAAGTAATATTTAATATTGATTTTATTTTATTGTTGCACATAAGATTCTGAGAATTCCTTAATTCACAGTACAATCTAATTACTGCTGGATTTCTCATAGTGAAAATGTATTACCCTATCTTTTCAAGTTACTCCTTGATTATTATCTTCTACGAGTCCCGCAGCACTGGACTACAGCCCAGTCATTTCTTTCACTTTAGTTGTCTCTATATTGGATACCGAATATTGCAGGAGATTTGATCATACAGCATTTAATATTGATTATGGAGACTGGCAAATAGAATGTAATACTTAGGCTCAGAGCCATACATTTCACAACATGTATTCACAGGAATGAACCTTTGTGGGTGAGTCTGTTGTTGGGATATTAAAGTTGCAAGGAAGGCTTCATTTCTGAAACTCACCAGGATTACAACTATAGGATGACTGTAGAAAAAACAAAGCAGAAGTCTGCATCCAATTATTTCTCCTAAAACATTTTTTCAAATGCAATTACTAAATTAAAAAGTATGTGAAAAAAAACCTGTATGTTCTCTGTTGGGTGCTGCTTGGAATTTTCTTTGGCAGAGCCTCTGTGTTTTCCTGTGAACACTGGTTAATGTTGAGGAGGGTGTTGACAAAGAAAAAGATAGGATGTTTCCTGTCTAGAGAGAAGACCAAATCTCAGCACAAGGATAAAAAAGCAGAGAACTCCCTCTGCTTTGGTCTTCCGCTTTGAATCTCTTTTCCACCGCTCTGTCTCTGTTTCTTGATCCGTCTCTCCTCTACTACACTCCCCCCTACAAGCCCAGACACACACTCTCCGGGCTCTGGAGACAGCTCTCTACAAGGAGTGTGATGTTCACTGTCCAGAAACCTGCCCCGCTATCCCGATGCGCTCGTTGTTCCCGTCTGCTGCGCCTGCCTCCAGTGTCCTGTGCTTCAGTCTGCAGAGACCGTTCATGCTACAAAGGAAAACCCTCCCACAATGGCAATAATGAAGCCATTGCCCTACCTCAGAGGAATGGCCCCGAGACCCGTGAGAAGGCCCTGTTGCCCCCTACCACTTGCAGATCACCACCTGTTCCCACTCCTGTGACTCTGCTTTACTGTGTCAGACTCAGCTGGGGTCATGGGCCAGAGGGACTTCCTGGTTTCCAAAGTTTCCAATTACTCAGGGGTATCTTTATCATAAAGCTACTGCTTTCCTTTTGAAATTAAATTTGTTATCTTTATTTCTTAAGTTAACAGTCAGTGAGCACTGTGGCTATGCTCTGGCGGATGGCATGCTCTTTCAAGTTAAAGACAGGAACCTCCATGTCGATCATTTTCATAGACCCTGGGTCACTGGGTAAGCTTTGCAAAAATTAAGCCCATTCAAGAAAAAAAAAAGCAAAAAAACTTGAATTTGTTCATACCTACCTTGTACAGATTTGGACTAGATTTGGATGCGTTTGGTTCTGCAATACTGACTTCAATAACACAAAATTTGTTTCATTTGACCAGAGTCCTGATCCTTGCTCTAATGGAATTGAAAACATCAGAAAGGTGCTGTGAGACAAATTTTAATTCACCTTTTAATAGAAAGCCTTTGATCAAAAATTCGGAATGTCTGAATTAATGTCTGTATTGCATACAGATAATCAGCTTATAAGCTTACTTTAACTATTTTTCATATAAACCTTTAAGAAGGAATATAATGCACATTTTTAAAAATTCTTTAGAATGCTTTTAAAAATTTCTTTATAAGAATTATCCATGAACTGCAGTTTTGCTCCCCTTCCAATCTGAATAAATGCAGAACAGTCAACATACACATAGAGAAGAAAAATCTACCAAGAAATCTACCAAGTTTAAACCAGATTCCAAGTTGATTCTGTATCACAAAAATGATAGGATCACAGTATTGTTGACTATCAAATGAGACAACTGTCCACACAATCTCTAGGATATTTTAACAAAAAAGAGGAAAGTATATTTAAAGATATATAGACATGTCTTCGGCTTAAAGAATCCATCCACATTGCAAATTCAATAGGAAAGCTATGCTGAGTGTCACTTGGGTTTCAAAAATTGGGGAGGCCATAAATGTTTAGCTTTCTATCTGAACAGTGTTTTAGGCTGCATCTTACCTTGCTCCATACACAAGTAGAAGCCTTTTGCATCAGTTTAACAAAAGTACTTTTGACCTTACAAATGCAGGTGTATTAGAAGTCCTTTTCTCTAGTAAGAACTTTCACTGACAACATTTGGTTTCTTTGTATGTATTAAATCTGTGCTAGAACACAGCCATCGAACGTTAACTAAAACAGCGTAGCACTGAGGGACCTCTGATTCATAAGCTTATTTTCTTTTAATCAAATACTCCTGATTTTTTGAAGCTCTACCTCCAAATAATTCAGAGTGTATTTATTTTTTATAAAGGACCTTCCTTTTCTATAGCTGGTACCATCCAAAGGCATTGGTCCCCTACACCCGAAACCAATGAAGTAAACAATGTGCACATAGGGGGAATATAGCTGCAGCGATTCACAAAGTATACAAACATTTAGTGGTACAAAACCTGCAACATGAGTTTTTTGTTAAATTTTAACAGTGTTTTCTCAAATCTTCAAAGCTTGCCTTGATGGTTTGCTGAAGTAATTGAGCCACTCTTGAGTTGTTTTATATAGGACATCTTATCTTTCTTTCATTACCCAGGCTGTGGCTTCTTTTCTATTCCCATGAAATCCATGTACACACTTTAGAAGCCCTCCTGAACAAGCTTCCTTCTAACTTTCACAGAGCCCTTAGCACAATTTGAATACGAAAGAGATACTGAATAAAAAGCTTTAATCTCGTGTCTGTTACGCTGCTTTCTTGCTTCTCTTCATCTCCCCCTCTTCCAAGGGCTTTTCTGTGTGAGTAAAGTGAACACTTTCTGTTTAAAGTGAAGTGCCATGCTCAAGAAGATGCATTTGGGTAGGCTCAAATCGAAACGCCGCTCCTGTAAACCTTCTCTGTCAAAATTTAACTACATTTGTGCTGCATTTCCTCCTGTTTAAGCCTTTGCAGGTAAAAGATTAGTAAAGCGCTCTCCCTTAACAAAAATCATTCCATCAGCCGAATGTTCAGGGAGTATCAAATGTGCCCTCCGCCTCGAATACTGTGGGGCTCTCTCCTCTGATACCTCTTCCCCTCGGTGAGCTGGAACTGCTTGAAAGGGTTTTCTGTTCTCTGGTCTCTTGTCAATTTGAATGCCAGGAAATGAGCCCCCTTTGTGAGATTAATTAATAGCAGGAGCGGATCGGCCGAGCCCAAGCGCCACGCAACCGAGCTGTAATTGCTACTTTGTGGAAAGGAAAGAAAAAAGTTTGGGTTGCAGTTTAAGAAGAGGGTTTAAGGAAAGTTCTTTGAACTAGAGGTCTCAGTGCACTGGATTAAGGCAAGAAGCAAGGAGGCCTTTGAAGTTTGCTAAGAGGTTTTGGAGGGGAAAAAAGTTGGGTGGCAAGCGGGAGCTGGCAACATCAAAAGCGCTTCCCCTGCTCCTCACCTGCTTGGCTTCCGAACGCGGACCACAGGGAGAGCAGCACTGCAGGTCCCATGACCCGTCCGGACAGGGGTGGGTGTTTGTTTGGGCTGCAGTGCACAGGCTGAGGAGATCATGGGCAAACTCAACTCAAGAAGTGCTCCTTGTCAGATTGTGCCCTTAGCAGAGGTAAAATGAACATACGTGTGGTCAAGGAGCCACAAAATTGATTTCTCTCCTTCCACGCAACTCTCCCTTCTAAGATCTTCAAGGACATGAACAAAGTTTCTCTGTATCACTTAGCAATGCTGTATAAGAGGAAAGAGCCATGAAAGTATTACAGAAAACATATCTGTGCACTGTTTGGAAATAGGAATTAGCGTATGCTCTGGGTTTTCAACAGGGGCACTATCGCCCTCAAGAGGGTGGAAATCGGTGGTCGGAGGTGAACAATCTTAGATATCACATGGCTTATGGCCCTCTTAAGGGCCACAGTATGTCAAAAATATTAAAATTTCACGGGAAGGGACAATTGGGAGAGTTTAAAGGGATCCTTAAGAGTTATAGTAGATAGAAAGAGAGAGAGAGAGAAAGAAAGGAGGGAGGGAGCGAGGGAGAAGAAAGAAAGGAAAGAAAGGAAGTCTGAGAGACACTGGTGTATGAGAACATCTAGGTATGAATTTCACTTTATAAGAGTTGTATACTGAATTAAGACCAGAAACTAACTCAAGCACGTGTGTTTCAGGCTTTTTTTTTTTTTTTTTTTGGTAACAAATAGGTCTTATCTCAAGTATTTTTATACTTACACATTTCATATTAAATCTGTTTTAATTATTTTATTAAGCTTGTCTCATGGATGGAATGAGAAGGTACACATATATTAATTGGAAACACTTGAAGAGATTTCTTGTGGAAATTTCAACTCTCACCATTTGAGTCTGCCCATAAACTTAGATTTTAATTTTTGAAAAAAAAATCAAATTAATTTTTCTGTTTCTTTGTCTACTTTGTAAAATATTATTAGTTTTATACTCAGGACTTAAAAAGTGATCTGGGAGGATCTACAGGCTTTATTACTGCACTTATCCTATCCATTCAAACTTCCTGCTGTCTAATTTTTTCCAAGCTAATTTGGTTTGGCATTAATTTCAAATGATAAGTGATATTTAAGCAGAGGAAGTACAGAAAACTTTAAATCACCTTGACAGTTATTGGCTGGTCAAATAATCTTACAATTCTTAATAATTAATTTCAATCATTTTGTACTCAACTTCCAAGATAAATATATAAATGTTAATCTCATCAAATATGTAAATATTTAGGCGTATATTCATGGGTTTTTGTGTTTCTAGTATATAACAATGCTATATTTTCTCCATTATGGTGACAAGGAATATTTGAATATCAAGAGCCAATCCCAATCTGGGCTCAATAAACCAGTACATTTTCTAGGCCTGTCCTGCTTCTGGACTCCATGCTTTTGAGCTTCATCACCCACTTAGTGAATTTATACTTCACCGACATAGAGAAAGGGGCATTGGAGGCTTTACTTAAAGAAAACTTATATAGATCTTGATAAGAGTAGGGAGTCATGCACCCACGCTCGCTCTCTCTCTCTCTCTCTCTCTCTCTCTCTCTCTCTCTCTCTCCCTCTCATATATATATTTGCTCTGTCATGTTCAGGAAGATATTCAATAGAGTGACAGTCCCAGCAAAATGTGCTAGTGACATTTCAGGGCTTCCTTTTCATTGACATCCAATACCAGTCCATGCTTCCCAAGCAGTTTGGCCTAACAGCATTCAGCCTGCAGTGAGCAATCAATAAACATTGTTGACTGACGGCATTGGTGCACCCAACACATCAACCCATGGACTTTGCAGCCTCATTACAGAACCATCTTGGGGGACCTGCCATTTTGAAAATTTTAGCAAATATTTTTAATACAATGAGTGAATGAATGGCGTAGCTAGTAATTATGAGTCCATTGCCAGAATTCCCTATCCCCGATCTTTCCAAACTTGCAGAAACACGTCTCTCTCTCGAATGAACGCCCGTGTCTAATGACTCACCTCACCTGGAAGACACCTTTCCACTCGTGTACAATAGGAATTATGAACGTATAGAAATATGTAAATGTCAATGACTTGAAAGATTTCTTACCATATTGCCCATACCCTAACCTACTAGCTGTCAAAAAGCTGCATGCAATTACGCTCATTAAGAACAACAGGCATATATTCAATTACCTTCCTGCTGCCAATGCAGGAAACAAAATAGTTTTCCTCTTTTATTATATCAAATTTCTTTTTTTAATGCCATACGTGTTAAAGTTTACCACTCCTTGAGGCTTGCAACTGCAATGTTTTTGAGCAACTGGAGGACTATAAATGCATGCACACATCAATTATGGATTGGATTCAGCATTTTCAGATAACTTCCCGAATCACAGAGAGAGCCCGGGGGTCTCCAGGCATTTCCAGGCCAGTTTGATTACAGGTGTAGTACATGCAGCCTTGTTAGTTCTCCGTGATGAGGCTGCCTTTCCCTGCTGGGTCTCTAGGACGGCACTGACCGTTGCTTTTCACTAACAATTTCTTCCTGTTCCCCAGAGATGCTTTAATGAGCCCCTCGGACATGGCCAAAGGCAATCTTGTTCTCTGGGCCAGTGAGGTGAAAAGCCAAAGCTTAACCTACCAGGCAAGCAATCATTAATAAGGTATCTTTGATTCATCTCAATTCATTAACAAAGTTACGACTTTGGGGGGCCGTTGGGGGCCTTAAGGAGCATGGTGTTTTTCTGTCATTTCATTTACAAGTATTGAATGAAACACCCGTGCCAAGGTACATTAAAAAAATTAACTTACAACGAAAATAAATGAATGCAGAATACTAATTGGGAGAAAGCAACTGACAGATACTGCAAAAGATTGATTTTAGGGAAAACGGAGAAATCTGTTTTCTGTTTATTTTAAGGACAGGAAATGATTACTGATTAGAAATGTATAGACAGTTGCGCTGTGTGGCATTTGGTAATGTCTTCGCTGGATACTTGATTTGTCTAAGTGTTTCCCAGATTCGAGGTCGGATGCCAGTTATCAGAGTTGGTTTTTGGTCTATTAGTCAGTTGGACTTTCTTGGACTCGTGGCTGTTAAATTGCAAGCATTTGCCATGCCTTCCTGTGGAAAAGTAATTCACGCACAGCAAAAGTCTCATGGCCCCAGAAGGAAGCGCCTTTAAGTAGGAAAATAAGGCTGAGATGAGGCGGTCAAATTTCTATGTTTTTCCCCCCTAGGAAACTGCTCTGAGCTTGTTAAGAAATATTACGCGTTTGGGTTTGTAGAAATCCTGAAATGCTCTGCCATTATTCCTTAATTCTGTTGTGCGCGCATGTGTATAACGTATCTCCTCTGTCTAGGAGAAAAGCAACAACACAAAATAAAGCAGAAGCTACCCTCCTCAGTAAGAAATCCTGGTTGAAGAAAAGCGGCTATTAGAATGAAGCCGCTCAAAGAGAGGGAGAGGGCGTCGCTCACTTCTGGGTGAACATTAAGCTGTTCCAATTTATCGCCACCCCTGCTTAAGTGGAGGGAGGCACATCGCATTGCCCACTGTTGGGCTACAGCCCTGCTCCGGGCCTGTCTCTGCTGAGGAGGGTGACTGCGGAAGGCAGCTTGGGGCTGGCAAAACGGCTCAGGCAGAGTCAAGCCGCTCCCCTAATCAGGTTTGCTGGGACTGCTACACGATAGCTTCTGTGAAGAAATCTAGATAATAGTATACAGCATCTCCTAGAAGTGTCTGCAGTGTGTGTGGACTCGAGTCAAACTATTCTGATCCTTCATGGGAATTTTGGAAATGCAGTAGTGAGGTTGTAGTGACATCTAAAGGCAGACTCTTCAACTTGTGCTGTACTTCTCAACAGCTTGCTCCTATTTACAAATGCTTTCACTCAGTTTCTTTCTAATCAAATTTCTCCTAAAATCTGCACAGAGCAATTTTGCCTCGGAACTTCTCTTTTCTCAGCCTAATATCTTTGCGAGTAAGAATTTTCGTGTCCTCTGCGAAAACCTCTCCTGGGTTCCATATTCCATTACTTCTATCACTACACTAAAGTTACTTTCTCCTCTGCACTTTCTACACTTAAAAAATTCTTTGACCCCATGGTTGATGCTAAACCCGGCTTCAGGATGTAAACCACAGCTTAGGTGAGAGCCTCCACCTGCCCCCGTGCCACCTGCCTCCGTCGCCATTACCCAGCCGGTGACCTTTGTATTTCTCCCCCCTTCTACTTTCCTGGAGCTAACAGGGCAGTCCAGAGGCTGTGTGGGTTTCCTCTGAAGGGCAAACACTGTCCAAGGCACATGCTGCTGTCAAGAACTGGACGGGACGACCTTGCCAGTTTAGATAAGGAAATCGTACATTTTAAATAGTGGATGCCCACATTTGAACTGTGCTGCTTTTCTTCTTTAAATAAAATGGCCTTTTCCTGAGCTTTCTCACCTCACTTAAATCCGTGGGCTCCTTCCCCCTGCCCCTCCATCGTTCCTACAGGGGTTGCAGGGTCTTTATCTTGTCTTGGACCACCCTGCAAAGGGAAGGGGGACTAGCTTTATACCCTCTTGCCAGAATCCTGGCCGTGGGTATTTCAAGGGCTTCCTCTCTTGTTTTACATATGCCTTTAAGTCTCTTGTCGAGCAGATTAGTGAATCTAAAATATCTCATGCTTTGATTTGCCTTCACCATCCTTAAACAATCAGAAGCATCCCAATGGTAAATTTGGACCAGGGCAAGAAAATTAGACCATGTACACAAGGGAGCAGGGTATTTTGCATGCAGGTGATAACCAGCAAAATAGAGCATGAATGTGTTTTCTTAGTTCTCCGAGGAAGGGGTGTGACGGGGTGTTTTTTGTTGTTGTTGTTTTTTAATGGCCTCCATGAAAGATCTATAAAGTTGAACTGAATAGTTGGAAGATAATGACTGCCGTGGTAAAGGTCCCTGCATACGTCTACCGCCCTGCCCCTGGCAGTAAATCCTGGCTTCGGGGATCTGAAATTTCCTAAAGATGTATTAGTGTCGCACACACATGTGCTCTTGTATGCTCATAATCCTTTTCACTAGCTTCTTAGCTGCATGCTTTGTATTTAAATTTTCCTTCTGACCAAGTAAATCCCTTTGGATGAAGTGACAGGATCTTTTCAGCACCCATAGCTGGTGACAGCTGGTGGAGAGACTCTTTTCAGACTGCAAAGTGTTCCTTCCTAGCTTTCTTCAAGACCAGTGCCAGCCACCAGCTGAGCGATTTGTTCGTTCTCCCTCCAGGCATCAGTCAGCTGAAGAGGCTCGCACTAAATACGAAAGGAGTATAATAGATATTAATATAAAAGACAATATCTGTGCTTCTGGCTTCACCATGCCTTTAATTAGGTACTTATTTCTTATATGTGAACATGGAACCTTTTCATTCATTCTGGTGTAACCCTTTATTAATACTGTATGAAGCATATTCTGGCATCTGAAACGCCATGAAAACTCAGCTTTGAAAGCAGTGATTGCCGGTAACCTTTGAAAGAGCAGCCCACAGAGCCAGATGCGTGCTCTTTCCCCTTCTTCGGGGAAGTTTCCCTGTGAATATCTAACTTGTAATACATTCTGTTGTTTTAAATGAAAATTGAAAGATGTCTCTTATTTTGTGTGTGTGGGGGGGTTGCTTCTGGCAAGTTGCCATTGTTAGATTAAGTAATGAGGTAATGAGAAAGACTCAAACTAAGTAAGAAAATAGAGTCTGAATGGATGCGGGCATTAACGGTAAACTGGCCCCCATGTGGAATTATTTAGTTTCAAAGAGTTACCTAAGCAAATGGTATTGCTGTATTTTCTGCAAAAGCAAAATAAAGTACTATTTTCAAGGGGTGTAGAAGATATGAACAATTTTAAAGCAACTTTTTGCTGTTGAGAGATTTTCTTTGTAAAGTTATATTCTCTAACACACATAATCACCCTTATAGAAATTAAACACTTGCTCATATATGAGGCAAATCTAAAATTCAAAATAATATATTGCTTCTAAAGATGTCTGGTTACAGAGTCACTTTCACATCTGCCCCCTCCCTTTTTTTAACCACCTTTACCTACTCTTGCCTCAATTTCTGAAGCATGAAGAGAGAATTGAGAGAATATTTTATTATTTGTGTTTGGCTATGTTCCTTAAAATTAAGATTTGAGGGAAGAGAAGGATTTATCACTGCTGTACACTGTGTCCATGAAGAGACCTGGCAGGCCACAGACTGACACAAAGGGTCAGCCAGAAGTGCTGGTCATCCCAGAAATTTGAGAAGTTCTGCTTGAGACAAAAATCTTGACAATGCAAAATTAATAGCAGATTCGACTCTGGTTTGGCAGCTTAAAAGAATATATAGAAATGGAAACAGTTCAATGCACACATGTATATCCCTATTACACAGATTCCTTTTGTATTTTGAATGTTTTTCTAAATTGAGAGAATTTTACCATTAAATGAATCTGACATTCTAAGAATAATTTAAGAAATCCGAATCTTTTAACCCATGGTATGTTTCAGTTTTACAAAAACTGTTGACTTCAAACTCTTCTGCTAAGTTAGAGATAAGAAAATTAACACAAAAGATAAAAGGCAATCGTCAACTTTTTTTGTCTTGTATTTTGAGGTAACAAAATGATGCATTAGCAGCAAAACAAATTCTATGCCTTTTGATGAAATTGAATAGTACAATTTGGGGTTTTAACACTTGCATTTTAAGTTTTGTCTTTTTGCACTTAACATTCCAAGTTCCCTTACATCCGAACCCCCTGGGTGGGGCAAGGGGATGCTACACAGGGTAGGGATGGGAATTGGAAACTTTCACAAGTGTAAAAGTGCCATGGTCGAACCCCCAAAATAGGCACTTGGCAAAATATTAAATGATCCCTTTTTCTGGACTAAGAGAACTATTGCTAAAATCAGTTATTCTGGGGTGCTATTGAGATACTACATAAGCTGTTGAAAAGAATGAAATGTCTCCTCTCATCAGTTTAAAACCAAGCAATTCCTAATAATAAAATTAGAATCTGAGTTTGTTGTTTGAATCAAAAATGCACATGGGCTTTCAAATATTCAAGCACTTCTCCATCATTTCTTTCTTGCACGGGATAAATTATTGATGCAGGGCTTGTGCTGGGCTCACCAGCTACGCCTGAATCCCTATTAGGAAGCCACAGTTGGATATGCCACAACGAAGGGGGAAGGCGATGTCGAATAAGAATGGAATCTACCCATAGATGGGCGCCCATTGATAGCTGTTTCTTGATCTACTTCATTTTGCATTTGGTAAATTACCTAAAATGAGCCTTGTGTTTTTAGGGAAGGCATCGCTTGGCTTGTTTTGTTGCTGGTACGCGCATGCGTACATGTGCGCATGTGCGTGTTTTAACGGCTCCCACGGGCGGGTAGTGAGCTGGAGTATTTTCTATTTTTTATTTTTTACTTCTCTCCACCAAGCACTCAAATGCAAACATGCACATACATATATGTACCACGTACCTGTATATGTGGAGTCTGTTTACGTTTTCTGTCATGTAGTCATTAAGCACACAACGTTGACTTAAAGGATGTCAAAACTGACAGCCCCAGCGTGATTGATGACGCTGTGCTAAACTGATTCTTACCAGGTGTGGTGCGATGGGAATTCAAAAGAGCTCCGTTCAGAGCTCCTATTTGTGTTAGCAAAGTTATGCTTTTCTATAAGGTTTTTATTATTATTTTTGGGGTCCAGGGAAGCTTCTCAACTTGCTTAAGATGTTTTGAAACTTTTAAGGGGAAAATGGTAGTTTCTTATAATATGTGTATTTGGTACATGTTATCCATTGTTATATATTTATTCTTCAAAAACTAAATAATCTCTTAAATTATCAGGAAATATTTTCAAAGGCTCAAAATTACTGAATATGTTGTAGCTTTTCTGTGGGGTAAACAAATGTCCGGCTTATCCCTCTTAACTGGCGAGAAATGATTCTTGCCCAGCTGAGTCCTGAAAACACCCAGCCAAAATTTTATTTAAAACTTCGTGTAAATATTTTGAGCCAGCTGCAAGGGTAAGGGGTGAATGTGACGTTCTCTAGCTGGCTTCTATGCACACAGTGGCTGGTCTCTAAACTAAGTCTAATAGTTCATATTAGCCCCTACTGGGCAAAAGTCATCGATGCAAAACAGCGGGCATCTGGGTGACTGCCATGAGTTTTGTCCCTCCCAAGCTTGTCACTGTGGTTAATTGGCACTCTGTACCTGAGGCAATCTTGAACACCAGACGTGAGCTGATACCAGAAGGAAGCTTGCTCATTTTCCATAATTGAATTCAATGTCTTCTGATAAGAAGAACTTTTTTTCTTTCCTTTTGACCATTTGAGGTGGTAATGACAGTACTAAATGGGTAAATTTATGCTCTGAATAATTCCACAAAATGGGACTACCTGCCCCAGGATGTTGTCAAGTACAATCTGTCATCAACACAGAGAAAGTGGCAAATTCAGTAATCGGTGGACCTAAGGGATAGCATCCTAACTTCATCTATGTCCTTATTCATTCTTCTAAATAACACTGATCTAATAACTCAGCTCCTGGGTATATAAGGTCTCAGAACATTGTCCCATGATCTGCAATACACTAGGTTCCTCACCAAATTTCCAAAGAAACTATACAACACAAAACAAGTAATCCCATGCCTGCAGGCTTTGCTGTTTTGATTTGTCTTGAAGGTTTTAGGAGCGCATATAAACGTGAAATATAAAACTGAAATGGAGTCATTTGTGAACGTTGCCTTTGGTAACGCAACCATCTTTAGTCAGCAGTTGCTTTAACTATTTTGTGAGCACTGTTCTATCCTGGTGGCCATATGCTGAGAGAGATTTTCAGCCACTGCAGCTGGACAGTGGTCATTAATGTAGACAAAAGAGCACTGCCTCTTACATCCTCTCCGCTATATAGTGCCTGTTTGGAGGACTCGTGTATAACCAAAGGGAAATCTGTAGCCACCACCTGAATTTCCTATCACATGCTTTCTCTATTACCTGTCTTGACTTTTGCCTGATCATCCCTGGCGGCACTCCTGCTACCTGATCCGTTGCGACCATATGCCCCAATCACGCACCATCCTTAACCCCATAACTCTATGTTTATCTCCTTCCTCCTGCCTCCTTTGCCGGCTCAGTCTTTTGCCCTCTGGTCAACATTTCCCTCTCACCTTCTGCACCACTCTCCCTGAGAACACGTGGTGATGTGCTAAGGCTGGTCTTTCCTGCTTTAAAAATCACCAGGTTAGGCAACGACCACTAACACAGAGCCACGCGTTAAAAGAATGAACCGAGGGAAAGGCAACAAACTGGAGTGCCTACAAGGCTCAGAGAACTGTGGGGTAAGGGTGGCAAAGAGCTGAGAGGTTTTCTGTGAGAGAGCAGGCATGCTTGTGCAGGATGCACAAGGGCAGTCCCGCCCACCGCGGCTGCTGCTGTGGAGCCTGGGGTGAGGTGACTGAACTTGGGGGCATCAGGGAAATATTGGAGACCAAAGGCAAAGTCATCTATGTTTGGTGAGGTGAAGCTCTTGGTGGGGTAAAAAACACCAAGTGTGTGTGCATGTGTATATGCATTACACATATATGGGGAATATAATAAAGGTTCACAGACAAAGAAAAACACTGCAATCTCTCAACAGAGAGGAGTGTAATTAATAAGAAGGGCCCTATGATAAATTGTGTAGATGGGATAATGTTGAAAGAGAAATGGCTAATATTAATAATTATGCCAGGACAGCAGGTATAAACTAGAAATACACAAGACAAGTGCCTAGCATGACCCTAAATATACATACATATATGTGTATGTGTGTGTGTGTGAGTGTATGCAATTTTATAAATACCTAGTGAGAACCTGAAATGTGCTGATTTGGTGGTATAGGAGTTGAGAAAGAGGAATAACTGGTAAGTGTTTAGGTGTCTATCTGGAACTTGCTAGAAATCCTTTTGACCTTGCTAGAAATCCTCTGGGGTGCCAGGGAAATCTTTTCACAGGGAGGTATCTCACTGGAGGCACTGAACTAAAACGCACCAGAGGGATGTGCCAGGGAATCTGCTAGCTGTCGTATGCTTCTGGCCACTGTGTACTGCAGGAGCCAGGACCTAGGGAAGTTGCCAGCACCTCAGTGGCCTGCTGATGAGTAGTACCCTGAAATCAGAAATCAGAACCCTTTCCTCCTGCAAGATCTCTCCAGTGCCCTCTACTGATAAAGCTTAGCATCATGCCAGTTAGCAAAGGAAAAAAAACAAC
>PVKH010008429.1:0-19486 GCA_004027955.1 Chaetophractus vellerosus | reverse complement strand
CCTGCCCTGCCCGTGGCGGCTTTTGCCTGTCCGTGGCAGCTTTTTGTCCTGCCCACGGCGGCTCCGGCCCGCCCATGGCGGCTTGCCATTCTCAAGGCGGTCTGCCCGCTAGGAGAGGTCCCCGGGAACCGAACCCAGGGCCTCCCATGTGGTTTCCCAGCGAGCTCTTTATCCACTGAGCTATCTAGCCGGGCCCTTTACCCACTTTTTAATTGGGTTTTTCGTTTCTTTCTTGTAGGATTGTAAGAGTTCTTTATATAGTCTGAATACTGGACCATGATAAGATAAGACTTGCAACTCTTTTCTCCCATTCTGTAGGTTGTCTTCGCAATTTTGTGGAGATGTTCTTTGATGTATAAAAGTTTTAAATTTCGATGAAATCTATTTTTTCTTTTGTTACTCATGCTTTTGGTTGCATATCTAAGAATCCTATTTCAAGTTTTAAAAATAAATTTTTATTTTGGGATAATTTTAGATTTACAGAAAAGTTGCAAAGATAATATATTTGTCAAAAGTAAGAAACCAACATTGGTATATTACTATAAACTAAATTTTAGACTTTTTTTTTTTTTTTTTTTTTTTTTACCATTTATCCAAGCCATATCAAACACACTGCCTTAATTGTCAGGCTTCCCTAGTCTTCTCTGGTATGTGACAGTTTCTTAGTATTTCCTTGTTTTCATGGCCTCTGCAGTCTTGGGGAGGACTGACCAGGTATCGTGAATGTCCCCTAAGCTGAGTTTGTTTGATGTTTTCCTCATAATTAGACGACGGTTTTGGGTTTTGGGGAAGACACACAGAGGAGAAGTGCCCATCTTGTCATATCTTATCAAAGGATACCTAGTATCAATATGTCTTTTCACTGGTGATGTTAACCTTGATTACCTGATTAATGTAGTGTTTTCCAAGTTTCTCCACTGTAATAGTACTATTTCCAGACTTCACACACACTCTCAAGGAGGGAAGGGTATTAAACTTCACCTCCTAAAGGGGGAGTAGCTATATAGATTATTTGGAATTCTTTTGTAAAGATGATTTTTCTTTTCTCTCCATTTATTTATTTATCCAATCATATATTTATATCAATACGAACTCATGGATATTATCTTATTCTTTGGGTTATAACCCAAAACTATGTTATTTACTTTGTTGTGCCTATTGTTCCAGATATGTACATTGGGAACTTTTTCAGCTTCCTTCTGCCAGAGATTTTATGGATAGTCCCATTTTGTGTGTGCCATCCAACTGCTTTCTTAGAGTAGAAGGATTAATTTGACTCTCAAGAGAGTTTAAGCCGACAGAGGGCCATTTCTGGCCGACCCAGGACTCTGGTCTGTAGGACTCCAGCCCAGTGGCCTAGAGGACTAAAAAGGAGGGCAACCAGTTACTGGGGATACCCCAGGGCTTTCCCTCTACTGCTCACTGATGTTTCTGGATTGGCTCTGTAGCTCAAACCCTTAATGGGGGCCATGTCACCTGACAGAGGAGTGTTAGCTGGCCAGGAGAAGGGATGAGAAGAGCCACTGGAAGTCCAGAAGGGAATCTGAGAGGGAATCTAGTGGCATGACCCAGTTGGTGGAGAAATGGGGGCATTACCAGCCTCTGACTTCCCTGGCAGGGAAGGATTCAGGGCCCAAAGGCTGATGCCCACCTGTCTTCAGGGTCTGATCCAAAACAGCAGGTGGAAAAGATGTTCAAGAGGCCCCAATTAGACCCTGATCCCCATAACTTAGCTTCAGGGCTTAAACTCATGCAAAACTGCATTTTCTGAACTACCTTTTGGCCACTTATAATGATGCATACCTTGCCTTCTCCCATGGCTTACAGTCCCTATTTTGAGAAAGAACTGAGTTTGGAGCCAGATTGGGAAGGGAAAGGATGTAGTCAGGAAGAAGCAGAGGTAACAGTTGGGGCTGAGACAACAGAACATTTGGTCCAAATGGAGCCAACTTGAAATGTCAGCTCCATTTGCTCTTCGGCTTATGTCCAACCACTTCTATCCAGAAGCCAAAGCATTAGTATGAGCTTGTTCCTCAGAACTGGAGAGGCTTCCCATAAATAACACCCCGAGGGCCTGAGGAAGCCACATGTGCCAGGTCCCCACTCCCAGGCCTTTGGGGCTCTTGGAAGGGGTATAGGCTGGGCTCAGGGAGCCAGTGGCTTATAAAGCAGCACACACTGTACCCTGAGGAGAGCATTCTAGCAGTCAACACTATGAAGGGGACACTGCTTGTGCTGGCCTTGCTGGTAACCAGAGAGCTCAGCATCCAGACGGGTGAGAATGGGAAGGAGGGAGACAGCCATCATGGTCTGTGCCCCACTCTACCCCACTCCACCCTGCAGGGGTGATCTCAGAGCAGCTTCTTGGGGCATCCAGGTGGTCCATGCTGAAGAGTCCTGCAGAAAGCTCCTGGAGCTTTCAGTCTTCAGGTGGGGGGTGAGGGGTGAAGAGGGAGGGGTCATTAGGTGCACACATCATAGGCAATGTTAGGTCGGGCTAGTGGTGCTGATTTGGAAGCCAGAAGCAGGCAGGCTGATGTGCCTGAGGCAGTGGTCAGAGGCAGAGGCATCTCTAGATCTAGCCCCTCACTCCATTCCCTTCTGCTGGGAGTGTGTCCGGGAGATATGTTCTCAGTTTGTCTGGGAGGTGAGCAGTCTGGGAGAGTGCAGGTCTCTGGAAGATCAGTCAGCAGCCCCTGGATACAAATGGGGGTGGGGAACATGACCCTCCACTCTTTCTGCTCCTGGGGCTCCTTAATGAGATGTTTTCCTACCTGTGTCTTCAGCAGAAGCTTGCCCTTTATTTTATGAAGTCTTTGGTTTGGTGGCCCTTGGAAACAAGGCCCTGTTGAACACATCCCTCAAGTTTGTCAATGCTACTGAACTGGAAATAAGCGCCTTAGATAAAATCCAGGAGTGCTATAATGAGGCGTCATGGTAACTTTCTTTCCATGTCCCTACACCTTCCCCGACAATAACATGTAGCACATTGCAACATGTCACGTTCAAATAGACCATCTCATCATGTGATGCATGGCACACGGGCTCTATAAACAAGCACACAAACCTTTGCTCCATCCTGTGGCACCTATAACATGCCATCAGCCTCTTCTGCTGCCCATGTGCTCCCGTAACACCGATTAGCTCACACACAATTGGTAAACAGGGGAGCGTGGAAAGTGTGTTGGTTCGTGTGTGTTATCAGGAGTAGGATTATAATCTTTGGAAGGAAAGCAAAAAGTCCAGAGCTCAGCTCCTGCAACAGGAAGGAGCCCCGTCAGCTGTATTTTAGGAAAATTAGAAATGAGCACCTGCCCTTGGACTGCCTTCCCAGGAAGGGATACCCCGTTTTTGAGGGAGGGAGTCCTGCTCTAGGGTTCTGGGGATGTCAAGACACTTGACACCTGACACTGGACAGATGATATTGACAGCAGTTTATTCATCACATTTACTCACAGACTGGGGGTGCGGTGGGGGAGGACCTGCATGTCATGGAGGGCCACATGGGGCTTGCACTCGGGAAACAGCAGGGCTGTGGGAAGCAGGCTTTGTAGTAACAAGAGGGTGGGATGCCCCTGTTTCCCACATGTGACAGTTTGAAGTTTTATGAATCCTTAAAAGAGAAAGATTGTTTTTGAACTAATCCATTCCTGTGGGTGTGAGATGCTTTTGATTGGACAACATCAGTGAGGTATGAGTCACCTTGAGTCTCCAGCCTCTTGCTGGGTATTATCTAAATGGAGACACAGAGAGAGACACACACACAGGAAAAGGGAGCTCTGCCCTATTGATCCTAAAATGTGAGAGAGAGGACTTCAGGAAAACAGAGAAGCCCCAAGGGCTGAGAGAGGATCACTAGCAGCCAAAGCTTAATCACAAAGCCCTCCAGAGGCTGGGCCCATAAAACAGCTCAGGGCTGAGGAGACCAGCCCAGGCTGGAGAGAGAAGCCATATGCCCCATAGCTCACAGCTGAACTCGGGAAGAAAGCAGAGCAGCTGAGATTGAGAGAGGAGGCCCAGTAAGAGAAAAGCCCTAGGCCTGGGTCCTAATAGCTCTGCTCTGGGAGCTGGGCTCCAAGAGAGGGTGAGCCTGGAGAGGAAGGTAGAGACCTAGGCAGAGATCTCCCACCATCTTGCTTCATTGAACATGGCAACTGACTTTGGTGAGAAAGCATCTCTGATGGCGCCTTGATTTGGACATTTCATGGCCCTAGAACTGTAAGTTTTTCCCCAAATAAAATCCCCTTTATAAAATCCAACCCATTCCTGGTACTTTGCATTGGTAGCCCTTTGGCAAACTAAGACACCATGGGAGGATATAATTGGTTTGTTTGAATAATTCCATGGACTCTTAGGGAAATGAAACTCATTAGTGTGAGGACCAGATAGTCTAGTGATTGGGGAACTAGCCAGGTGAGGAGGTTTTCTTACTGGCTTGGGGGGCACATCTGGTAAGGCAAGGGACCTCGTGGTAGGTGAGGCTCAAAGATGTCAAGGCAGAACCTAATATTCCATATGAATTTTAGGCCTCACAGTACAGGTTGCATATCTTTTTAATATTGATACATTAATGTTATTTACATTAATTCTTTTCAGTCATATGTGATGCAAAAATCTTCTTCCAGTGTGGTTTATCTTTTCACTCTTTGAATGGTGACTTTGATGAACAGAGCCCTTGAATTTAATTTATATGCTTTTTACTTTATGATTATACTTTTTGTGTTTTTAAGAAATCCCTCCATACTTTGAGGTCATAAAATTCTTTTTCTATATTTTCTTCTACAAGTTTTAAACTTACATTTCTTAGTTAAGTACTTGACCCATCTTGTCATTGATTTTTGAGTATTATCTGAAATATGCATTCATTTTTACATATGATAATAATTTGGGCACACTTTTAACTATTTCATCTTTTCTCAACTGATTTGCATTGCCTCACTGTCATTTATCAGATTTCCTTATATGTATATATCACCACTTTCTCTTCTCTCACTTAGCTTCTTCTGGAACTCTGATAGATGTTGGACTTTCTCACTCTATCCTCCATGTCTGTTAACCTTATCTTAACTTCCACTCCCTAACCATATTAAAACAATTTATTTATGTTATAATATTTATGTTGTGTTATACCTAATAATTCATGTATCTTCAGTCTTTGTTCATTTCTGTGCATTTTCTTCTGAAGCTCAGTTATGAAGTTTTATTTCCTCATGTGTTTAGTGATGTCTTTTATTGTGAGGTCATAATCATTGGTGCTCTATCTGTAGGAAATATTTGAGGTTTGAGTTTAATGTAGATTCTTATACAGAGGAGTTGACTTTGCATTTGCCAGTGACCTGACCACACCTTTTCCTAACATTTGTAGTAACTGGGGCAAGAGTTTAAATGGAGGACCACATACCATATGTTTAAAAATTTTACAGTGATAAATTATGCTAAAAAGCTGTTAAATACAATATGTTATATCTACAACCTTGATAAATATGCCTTCATACTGACAAAGTTGAAAAATATTTGGAAACCTTTTGTAGTTGTATGACTGGAGCCATCAAAATATCAAAGGCAAGAAATTTCATTATAATTATGCATATCTAGATTAAAATAAAATGTAGTTATATTAAAAGTGTGCATGTTTAGTATTTAATCAAAGATTTAAATTAAACATCAAAATGGAAAATTAAAGGGACTTTACAAATGTTTACAAAAATAGTAATTTTTCTTTTAAATTATTCAAAACCTATTTGAATTGCAAGACAAAATGCAAATTCTATTTTGAATATCATACTTTTTGTTTTTAAAAAATTATTATTTTAATTAGAGAAGTTGTAAGTTTTCAGAAAAGTCATGTAAAAATACAATGTTTCCATATACTCCCCTATTGTTGACACTTTGCATTGGTGTGGTATCTTTGTTACAATTGATGAAAGAATATTAAAATAGTACTCTTAACTATAGCTCATCACAGTAGATGTATTTTTTCATTTATGTTTGTATTATATTTGTCATAATTCATGAAAGAAGATTCTTATACTTGTACTATTAACCCCAGTCCACCATCCATAACAGGGTTCACTGTGTTATATAGTCCCATGTTTTATCTTCTAATATCCATTCTAGTAACAAACATGACCCAACACTTCCCCTTGCAACCACATTCACATACGTGATTCAGTGCTGTTAATTACACTCACAAGAATATGCTACCATCACCACTGTTTCGGTCAGCCACAGGCGTGCCTTTTGACTATAGCAAAGATTGGTCGGTCTTTATAAAGGGTATTTATTTGGGGTAGAAGCTTACAGCTACCAGGCCACAAAGCATGAATTTCTTCCCATACCAAAGTCCACGTGCTGGAGCAAGATGGCTGCCGATGTCTCCAGGGTTCAGGCTTCTGGATTCCTTTGTTCCCGGGGCTGCGTTTCTCTCCGGGCTTAGCTTCTGTTTCCTTCACGAGTTCAGCTGTAGACCATGAGGCTTTCTATGCTTTGCGTCTCTCCACAAGGCCAGCTGTAGACTATCAGGTGAACGGCTCACTCCAACATCAGAACTGCTTCTCAAATCTGCTTCTCCAAATCTCTTCTCTCAATCTGCTTCTCTCAATCTGCTTGCTCTGCTGCCTCTTGTCTAGCCTTTTATACTTGAGACCACGCCCACTGAGGGGTGGGGCTCAACATCTCACTGACGTGGCAGTTAATGCCCTACTCATAACTTAATCATGCCCAGATGAACAGATTAGTTTACAAACATCATCTAATTTATATTTTTGGAATTCATAATTAAATCAAACTCAAACCATTACAACCACCATTTATTTCCAAACCTTTACAATCAACCTAAATAGAAATTCTGTACAAGTTAGGCATCAGCTCCCCATTCTCTACCCCAATCTATCCTCTGGTCACCTGTATTTAGATTATAACTCTATGAACTTGCTTATTATAATTAGTTCATATCAGTGAGATCATTCAGTATTTGTCCTTTTATGCCTTGCTTATTTCACTCAGCATAATGTCCTTAAGTTTCATCCATGTTGTTGCATACATCAGGACTTCATTACTTTTTAAACCTGAATAGTATTCCATTGTCTGTATATATGCCACATTTTATTTATCTGTTCCTTGGTCGATGGACACTTGGGTTGCTTCCATCTTTTGGCAATTGTGAATAATGCCGCTATGAACATTGATGTGCAAAATTTTTTCGAGTCCTTGCTTTCAATTCTTCTGGATATCTATCTTGCAGCAAGATTGCCGGATCATAAAGTAACTCTATTTATAGCTTCCTGAGGAACTGCCAAATTGTCTTCCACAGCGGCTGCATCATTTTACATTTCCACCATCAAAGAATGAATATTCCTATTTCTTCACATCCTCTCCAACGCTTGTAATTTTTTGTTTGTTTTTTAATAGTAACCATTCTAGAGGGTGTGAAATGGCATCTCATTGTGGTTTTGATTTGCATTTCCATAATAGCTAGTGATGTTGAGCATCTTTTCATGTGCTTTTTAGCAGTTTGTATTTCATCTTTGGAGAAATGTCTATTCAAGTCCTTTGCCCATTTTTAAGTTGGGTTGTTTGTCTTTTTACTGTTGAGTTGTAGGGTTTCTTTATATATACTGGATATAAAACCCTTATTAGATATGGGGTTTCCAAATATTTTCTCCCATTGAGTAGGTTGTCTTTTCACTTTCGTGACAAAGTCCTTTGATGCAGAGACGTTTTTAATTTAGAGGAGGTTCTATTTATCTATTTTTTTCTTACTTTGCTTGAACTTTAGGTTAAAGTGTAAGAAACCATTGACTAACACAAGATCCTGAAGATGCTTCTCCATGATTTCTTCTAGGAGTTTTATAGTCCAGGTTCTTATATTAAGGGCTTTGATCCATTTTGAGTTAATTTTGTATATGGTGTGAGATAGGGGTCCTCTTTCATTCTTTTGCATATGGATATCTAATTCTCCCAGCACCATTTATTGAAGAGACTATTTTTTCCCCAATTGAGTGGGCTTGGCAATTTTGTAAAAAATTAATTGACATAGATGTGAGGGTCTATTTCTGAACTCTCAATTTGAACCCATTGGTTGATATATCTATCTTTGTTCAAGTACCATGCTGTTTTGACCACTGTAGTTTTGTAATAAACTTTATGTTTTTTTAGAGAGAAGCAAGACTTTCATGAAGAATGCTACAAGTTATGGACAATGATTAGTTCTCATATTTTAAAAAAAATTACAGAAAACAGTTTACTGAAATTTTTTGCTAAAAAGACAGCCTTTAGGGATGTCCAAGAGAGACAGCAAGCACAACACAGTACAAAAGGAGAAGGGAATGTTGAATTCCAGTGCAAGACACTAACATGTCACAAGTAGGGAATCAGGCAGTAGCCACCATTTCTCGAAGAATGGAATTAGGCATTTATATTTAGTCAGGGCTTTATTTTTTTAAGCGTTAAAAGTCCACCATAGGGAATCTTTGTATTTGTCATTAAACACTGTACTGCCCTTAACATAAATCTCAGAAACACACACACACAAGTCCACCATAATGAAAGGAACTGAAGGGAATTGAGAAGGGAGGATTTGGGGGGAATACAGGGGTGGGAGGCTAAGCTTATCTATTATTACCATTTTACCAAAAAACACGGTGATTCAACCACATTAGAAGTGTGCCCAGCAAATATTAAGAGCAAATGTCAAGGCAGTTAGGTCTATGTATGGATGTCACAACTGGCTAAAAGAGACTCTGATTCCACAAGGACTGGTTTGTCATCAACCTCAGCACAGACGAAGTTCCTTGCATTTGCTTCAGAAGGCCAAAACTTTACCTGGAACAAGTTCATTCCAAATAATGCTTACATTGCTGGTTTGAACAGGTCATGAAGTCATATGTGGCTCCTAATAGACTCCACTATTTCCTAGGAGAAGGTTCTACTGATTACTGGGGTTCTAAATTCAAGCAAATCACTAAAGAAGAGAAACGTTAATGATATCCTGGCACTATATTAGCTGTGTGCCTGTCACGTCTGCCAAGGACATGGGGGTGGGCTTGGCTTGGCTTCATTTCCAACAGCACTGAAGTGGAACTGGGACCTTCCCCACCTAGAAGGAGGTTGCCCAGGATTCTCATCCCAGCTCAGCTTCTGAAATAAACAGCACAATATCAGGGGCTATTATTAGGAACCATGCTTCTGTTCATTCTGTGCAATGAAAGCCTGTTTCGGTTGATGCCAAGTCTCTTCATGGTCCGCCAACAATCCTTAATCATCATAGCTGTTTGGTTAACAAATGGGTAATTTTTAGAAATGGCAGCCCAGTTACCTTCCCCGTACTTCTCCACTCCAGGCTTGACCCACTCGCTTTCCTCTACAGTCCACTTCTGCTTTCTTATCTTACTGGTTGCAGTGTCTTCTTCTGGAGCATGAACTTGAAACAGTTCGTCCTCTTCCATCCAAGTCTCTTTTTCTTCAACCCCATTAGAGTTGTTCCACTTGCCTTTGGGTACTTTGGAATTCTTCTCCCCAAGAAGGGGTTGGTTGAGAACCATTGGCTTGGACAGTAATGTCGGAATAACCTCCTGTGAAGAGTTGAGGCCCATGCTTGGCTTAGTACTCTGGCCGTCCTCCTCCAAAACCAATCTGTTTATTGTCATGTGCTTGTTCTTGGGCTGCAGTTCAGAGCCACCCTTAGCAGGGGCTGAACTTTCGTTTTCATCTTTTCTCAGTCTCTTGTTTTTGAGGGCTGGTGATGGTATGGATGCCTGATTAGGAAGCACAAAATCCTTCTGGCCCAGTTTTGAGAAAACTGCCTCAGAATCATGTGCACCAGACAGAGCCTTGAAAGCTGCTTTCAGGGTCATAATTCCAAATGGTGGTAGGAATATTCTGTAGGTGCCTTACAGGGTCTCTGAGTGGCTTTTCCACAGGTTCTGGCACTGGCTGTTTATCTTCCTTCACTGTACTTGAGGCAGCAGGCTCAGATTTCAAAGCCTTTTTGGCCATCTTGAGGAGGCCAGGTCATCCAGGTGGCTCTCCAGAAAGCACAGCATCTTCTGCTGGAAGGTCTCATAAGAAAAGTTCTGGATAACAGGGTGGGCCAAGTTCTTTTCACGGATGTTCAGAAGATTATTTCTCAGCTTCTGAGTCTTGAGGTCTTTGGACATATGCTTTTTAAAAAAATTTGAAACCTTTTCAAATTCTTTGTTTTTGATACAAATAATGACAGCAGCCTCCTTGACCAGTTTTCTACTGGATTCGGTCACTGCCTCTGTCAGTGTAAATTCCATTTTAATCATCTCCAGCACATTGATAGCTGATTCCAGCGGTGGATCTCAGTCTCCATATCAAAGGAACAGTCTAAATTTTCCCCTTCTTTAATGCAGGACAGACACTGCATAACACGCAGCAGCCGGGACACAGTCTGCTCCTTCCCCAGGGGCCTAACAAGTAAAGCCTGCATGATGTCCTGGATCTGTCTGAAGTCCCGGTACCCGCTACCCAGAAAGGTCGGCAGCGCCTCCTGAAAGTAGAACTTGAGCACCCAGAGGTTGATCGCCTACTCCAACCGCGGCTTCCCAGCGCCCAGTTCCCGGCGCTCCCCAGCTCAGGCTCTTGGCGTCCCCTGCTGCCAACCGACCGCCACTACGGGATTCCCGCCGGCCGGCCGCCTGCCCTTGGCGTCGCTTCTCCTGCCTCCTCCCGCCATCGCGTCTGACCACCAAGCGCCTTCCCCACCCTTTGTAGTAAGCTTTAAAGTCAGGAAGTGTGAGCCCTCCAACTTCATTCTTCCTTTTCAAGATGTTTTTGGCTATGTGGGGTCCCTTACCTTTCCAAATAAAATTGATAATTGGCTTATCCATTTCTGCAAAGTGGGCTGTTGGAATTTTTAAAATAAAATTTTAAAAAAAATTTTAAAGAAGCTTTAGATTACCTAAATGTTACATAAAAAATATAAGGTATTCTCATATGCCCACTCCCTCCCTCTCCCATACTTTCCCACATTAACAACATCCCTCAATAGTGTGGTACATTTGTTAAATTGATGAACACATATTGAAGCATTGCTACTAACCATGGACTACAGTTTACATTATAGTTTACACTTTGTCCTGCACAATTCTGTAAGTTATTACAAAATATACAATGGCCTGTATCTGTCACTGCAATTTCATGCAGGACAAATCCACTGTTCCAAAAATGCCCCCATATTACACCTATTCTTCCCTCTCCCATCCCTCAGAACCTCTGGTGGCCACTGCCTTTACATCAATGATAAGGGATCTTCCATTGCTAGAATAATGATAAGTCTATAGTAGAATAATAATAAGTCTACTTTAGTCCATTGTTCATTCCCCAGTCTTGAGGATTTTGGGTTGGTTATGTCCACTCTGCTTCTAATTGAGAGGAGGCTTAGATCCCATGGGGCAAATGGATGGAGCTATCTTGCTTGCAGTTGCAGAAACTTTCTGTTCCTTGGGATGGGCGTTGTCCATCATCATCTCCTTGTTAGTTGTCCTCAATGAGTCCAATGAACGGAAGAGTAGGTGTTGCAACTTTGCTGAAATTCAGGGCTCAACTGGTACATGGACGGACCAAAGGTTTAAGTCTCTGGGACATACATTTATCAAGTATAGAGCTAAGTATGGGTTCATATAAAAGGGGCAGAAGAGCCATATATAGAGAACCTATAAATAAGACTAACTCTGTTACACTGGGGAGCATAAATTCCAAGATAAGGTCCACCAACAGGATGCTGAAATCCTGAGCTGTCTGCCCTGCTTATAGTTTCTGGATGTCTCTAGAGCCCTCAGGAGCCCCACTATTTGAGGCACTGTTTGCTGTGGCAGTCAATGAGATTCTGCTGAGATTTGCATAAGCATAACTTCAGGAATGACCTCCCGACTCACTTTGAAATCTCTTAGCCATAAAAGCTCATGTGTATTTACCATTTCCCCCTTTTGGACACAGTCCTTTTCCAGATTCATTGCTAGTTGGCACTTTGTAATAATACCTCAGTGCCAGAGAGCCTTATCCCTGAGAGTCATCCCACGCCAGGGAGAAGGTAGTGTGTTTATATGCTGAGTTTGGCTTAGAGAGAGGCCACATTTGAGCAACAAGGAGGTTTTCAGGAGGTAACTCTTAGGCAGTATATAATACTAGGCTAAGTTTCAATTTCACCATAAAAGATTTATAAGCACAATCATCAATGTCAAAGGCTTGGCATAATGGTCTAGCTTCCTTCACTAAATATTGCCCTTGCACTCAGGGGATTCTTTCTGTCCAAGTAGAGAATGTAGCAGAACCCCCCAGAATGGGAATTCAATATTCTTTGGCTATTGTGTGGATCTCCCTGCACCGAGACAATGTCCCATGAACACTTGAACATATTCATATGTCTTAGAGACATGCCCCAGGTGAACCCCTTCCCATGTGCCCCACATCACTAGCACCCTGCACCAGTGATCCTCCCCTGCCACTGCAGTGACTCTTCTCTGATCCAAAAATAAAGCCAACAAAATAACCTAATAAAATTTACAAGAAAATGAAGTAATAATTAAAAAATAACCAATAAAATACAAAAATTAAAACAATTTGAAATAATAAAAATTAAAAGTATTTTAGACATTGTGTCTTTCATCACTGTAAGATCCATTGTCTTGTATGTACAGTGATATTTTCTTCCATATATTCCCCTAGTGACTTATTTTTCTCATTTTATCTTCAAAGAAGTTTTAGGTTACAGAAAAGTCACATAGAGAATACAGGTGATTCCCATATACCCAACTCCCTCCTCCTTTTTCCCTCTCCCCTATTAATAACATTTTACATGTGGATGGTACATTTGTTACAATTGATGTACAAATATTGAAACACTGCTACTAACCATGGTCAATGGTTTGCATTGTGGTTTACATTTTGGACCATATACTTTTTAAGGTTTTGATGAAATTTAAAATGGCCTGTATCTGTTTTTGCAATATCATGTAGAACAATTCTAATGCCCTAAAAATGCCCTATGTTCCATCTATTCTACTTTTCCCTCTCCCTCCCCTCAGGACCTATGGTAACTCCTAAGTCTCACTTTTTGAAGAATAATATTCAGAGTTACTTGCAATATTGAGGGCTTGACATATTAATCTTTCTTTTATTAGGCACTGCCTATGCTCTCGAGAGACTGTTGCCCTCTGTTTGAGAACATAGCATGACTCCCCAGGATGGGAGTTTAATATTTTCCTGTTTATTCTGTGAGTCTCCATCCACTGATATGATGGCAGAATGTGGAACATTTCTGCCTCTCTCTAAGCCACACTATGACAAGATGAACACTTGTCATCTTCCATAAAAGCCTGCCCCAGGTGTGCCCTATCCTGTATATCCCCCCACACCCAACACCCTACACCAGTAACAGTCCCCTGTGATATTAGTACTTAATCTTATTGAGCTTCCCTTGTATGTGATGGATCTCTTTTCTTTTGCATTCTGTATTCTCTTTTTGTCTTGAGCATTGGACAACTTGATAAGTATATATCTTGGTGTAGGCTTGTTAGGATTTTTACTGCTGGGGTGTGCTGTGCTTCCTGGACTTGTACGTCCATGGTGCTCAAAAGAGTTGGGAAATTTTCAGCCATTATTTCTTCCAACACTTCTTCTGCCCCCTTTCCCTCCTCTTCTCCCTCTGGGATGCCTATAATGTGTATGTCTATGTGTTTCATGCTGAAATTTAAATCCCGAGTCCCTGCTGGATTTTTTCTGTCATTTTAAAAATCTATCTATTCTACTATCTGTCTGATTTCAGATGTACTGTCTTCGATATCACTGATTCTTTCCCCTGCCTGTTCAAATCTGCTGTTATGTGCTTCCAGTGTATTTTTGATTTCTTGCATTGTGCCATTCATCACCATCAGATCCATTATCTTTTTATGTCTATTTACAATTTCTTCAGTATGTTCCCCCAGTGTCTTCTTAATATCCCTTATCTCTTCCTCCACTTCATTAAGGAGATTCATGATATTTGTTTGGATATCCTTGATTTAATTGTTCCACATTCTGCACCTCCTCCTGTTGTTTAGTTTGTTCTTTAGATGGGGCCATTGTCTGCCTGTTTCTTAGTATGGCTTGTAATTTTTTGTTAGCATCTAGGCGTCTATTTATATTGACGGTTTATTTCATTGATTATCTTCACTTTCTACTCTAGGGTTTTATTTTTATTTTTAATTTTTTTTTGTGGTAAGGATCCTTTTTGACACTTGGCTCCTCTTATTCTATATCCTTGCAGTTGTCTGTGTTCCCTTGGAAAAAATATTAGGAACAGAGAAAAGGAAAGAGATATGGAGAGGAAAAGAATAATAAGAGTAATAATAATAAAAGGCAGAAGAGGAACCATACAAGAACTAGGAAAATAAACGAGTAATATAAGTAAAAAATCATTCAAAAATACAAAGGAATAAGAATAAAAAAGGTGGAATACATCTAATATCTGCTTGTTGCTGGTGGTGGGAGAGGGTTTGTGCCTGCTGGGGTCCTGGCCCACCCCAGCCACTGAGCCCCCAGGTGTCTGTCGAGTGTGTGTTTTTAGGAAATGACACCCCCAGCTAAAGCACAAGTGCCTTAGTCGCACCTCCCCCTGCCCCAGTGTGGACCCCAAAGCACAATATCCTGGTCACTAGGCAGCAGGCAGTGCCCACCTCGATTGGCAGATCCCAGAAGGAAGCAGGGGTGGGCTCGGGGACTGGGTCTTCTTCCCCCTCCTCAATCTGAAAGGCCCTTGCCCATCCCAGTCCTTGATTTTGCCTTGGGTAGAGTTTGTCCCTCAAGCCCTTGCAGCTTTGGGCTTGATGACAGTGCCCAGTTGTTTCAGGGACCCCAGGAGGCACCCCTGGCTCTAGGGAGGTTGGGGATGGGCCAGCTGGTGAAAGGGGCCAGGGGGCTGGGCAGGGGTGCAGGGGAGGAAAGTCCTCACCAGGAGAGCCAAAGACAGGATTGTGCCCTACCCCAGGAGTCACCCCTGCACCCATGTTCCCCCTTCTGTGGCCTGATGCTTCTCATCCCCTTCCTCCCTGCATGGCCTTGAGCTGCATGGTCCCCCACCTCGGGCAGCCATGAAGGAATGCAAGTGGAGCAGGGACAAGACTACGGGGTGCTGCTTCCCTGGCCACCCCCACCTCTTGCAGGATGGACAGAGTGTGCCTGTCTGTGTGAAGTGCCAACACCCACCCCCGCTTCCTGCCCCCTACCCCAGAGCCCCTAAATGAGATTGCACATTAACTACTGTAAGGGCAGAAGGGACACTAGGAAATGTGAACTGCAAGGAAATCAGTGACACTGACAAGGAGAATAAATTAAAAGCCTTTGTAAAAAAGAAGAGGTGGAATAGAAAAAATGGAACAAGAAACAAAACAAAGAAAAAAAATGGAATGAATTAAAAGGCTGGAAAAAAGAAAAGTAAAAAAAAAAATAAAAGAAAAAAGAAAAAAAAGAAAAAAGTGAAAAATAAACAAACAAAAAGGCCAGAAAGATGAGAAGAGAAGAAAAGAAAAGAAAAAAAAAAGAGAGGGAAAGAACAAATGAGAACCAAACAAGAAGAGGTGAAATGAAAGAAAAGCAACAGAAGACAGAAGATAGAAAAATGAAGGAAAGAAAAGAAATAAAGTAGGTAGAAAAAATAAACTAAAAAAGGAAGGGAAAAGACAACAAACAAGAAACAAAACAACAACAAAAAGAAAACCCAGAAAAACAGCCTTTCCTCTTAGGCTCCTAGGGAAATTTTCAGGCTACCAGTGCTCATCAATCAACCTGCAGCCTGCCCTCTACAGGTTAGGTACCAGTTTTAGCAAATAAAAAAATAAAAAATAAAAAAGAACCAATGAAAAATAAAAAAGAACAGATTATAAAAACTTAAAACCAAAAAACAAGCTTAGTCTATACATTCCCTGTCATACGGTGCCAGCTGGGTTCCTGATAACCTGGTGGATGACTGGACCCCCTGCCTTAGGGAGGTAACAGAAATTGAACCAGGGACCTAGTATATGCAAGGCAAAATTCCTACACTGAGCTATAACCACTCCACAGGTTAAGTAGGCTTTTGAAAGCTTATCTGGCTCTTCCTGCCCCAGTTCCATTAGATGAGTTGGGCTTCTAACAGTTTGCCAGAACCAGGCTGGTTAAGCACCTGTCTCAGCCCCTCACTGACCTAATTCCTCTCTCTCACATGGTGGCTGGGCATGACAGCCTGCATGATCAGAATCCTCCTCCCCTCAGTGCTGGTTGGGGTCTTTTTTTGAGATTCAAAGGGGGCTCAACTGGCCAAACTCCCTGAAAAGAAACCACTCTCCACTATCTGCCAGACTTGTTTTCCTCCCAGGATATGCTCTTCCCACTCAGCTATCTGAAGAGAGCCAGGGGTTCGATGGAGGCTATTTGCCTTGAGGGTGGGCTTATGCACTTGCTATTTCCAGCCACAGGAGTGAGCAATTCATGGTTTTCCCTTGGCCTCTTTGTCTCTTTGCCCCACTCCCTCCTGGATGATGCTCAGCAGCCTCCTGTTCTGTAGATCCCCAAAGCAGCTCCCTCAGGTAGATTTTTGCCCTTTTCCACCATTTTTTTTTTGTAAGAGAGCTGAGCAATGCCTACCTGCATTGATGTCATTTTCCTGGAATTTCCAGCTTTTGGATTTTGATTGGGTTAGTGTTGAATCTGTAAGTCATTTTGGGTGGAACGGACATCTTAATGAGACCTTAACTGGAGTCTTCCAGTCCATGAACATGGAATGTCTTTCCATTTATTTAGGTCTTTGATTTCTTTTAGCAATTTTTTTGTAGTTATCTGTGTACAAGTCCTTTACATCCTTGGTGGTTGGATGGATTCCTAGATATTTGACTCTTTTAGTTGCTATTGTAAATGAAATATTTTCTTGATTTCTTCCTCAGCTTGCTCATTACTAGTGTATAGAAACACTACTGTTTTTTGCGTGTTGATCTTGTACCCTGCCACTCTGTTGAATTCATTTATTAGCTCTATTAGCTTTGGTGTCAATTTTTTGGGACTTTTTACATATGGGATCATGTCATGTGCAAATAGTGAAAGTTTTACTTCTTCCTTTCCAGTTTGAATGCCTTTTATATTTTTTCCTTGCTTATCTGCTCTGGCTAGAACTTCCAGCAAAATGTTGAAAAACAGTGGTATATTGGTAAGCTAAGGGGTGCTGATGCAAAATACTAGAAATCTGTTGGCTTTATAAAGGGTATTTATTTGGGGTAGAAGCTTACTGTAACCAGGCCATAAACCATAAGTTACTTCCCTCACCAAAGTCTGTTGCCACATGTTGGAGCAAGATGTCTGCCGATGTCTGCGAAGAGTTCAGGCTTCCTGGGTTCCTCTCTTCCTGGGGCTTGTTTCTGTCTGGGCTCAGCTTCCCTGGTCTCTCCATAAGGCCAGCTGTAGACTGTCAGGCGACCGGCTCTGTCTCTCTCCCTGGGGCTCAATTCTGTCCAGGCTCAGCTGCTCTGCTCCTCTGTGGGCTTACTTCCCAGGCTCCAGATCAAAACTCTCACTGTCTCCTCTACCTTGTTGTTTTCTTCGAGTCCCTGCCCAATTGGGCAGAGGCTCAGTGTTCTACTGACATGGCCCAATCAAAGCCATAGTCATAATTTAATCGAGTAAAAGTGAAACCTCTGAATTCAATACAATCTAAGGGTATCACTAGCTCAGAGGAACAGACCAGTTTACAAACATAATCAGTATTTCTTTTTGGAATTCATCAATAATATCAAACTGCCACAAGTGGTGACAGCAGGCATGCTTGCCTTGTTCCAGATCTTGGAAAACTTTTCTTTTCTTTTCTTCTTCTTTTCTTTTTCTTTTTTTTTTTTTTTTTTAATGTGAGGACATTTCCTTCTATTACTATTTTCTAAATGTTGTTTTTTTAAATCAAAAAAGGATGTTGGATTTTGTCAAATGCCTTTTCTGCATCAATTGAGATGGTCATGTAGTTTTTCCCCCCTTTGTTTTGTGAATGTGGTATATTACATCAATGGATTTTCTTATATTGAACCACCATTGCATACCTGGGATAAAACCCACTTGATAATCGTGTATAATTCTTTTAATGTGCTGTTGGATTCTATTTGCAAGTATTTTATTAAGGATTTTTGTTTCTATATTTATAATAGAAATTGGTCTGTAATTTTATTTTCTTGTAGTATCCTTATCTGGATTTGGTATTAGGGTGATGTTGGCTTCATAGAATGAGTTAGGTAGTGTTCCCTCCTCTTCAATTTTTTTTGGAAGAAGTTGAGTGGGATTGGTATTAGTTATTCTTGGAATGATTGCTAGCATTCACCTGTGAAGGCACCTGGTCCTGGGCTTTTCTTTCAGTGGGAGGTTTTTGATGACTGGTTCAATCTCTTACTTGTAATTGGTCTGTTGAGGTCTTCTTTTTCTTGTAGAGTCAGGGTAGGTTTTCATGTGTTTCCAGGAATTTGTCTATTTCATCTAGTTTGTTTATAGTATCCTATTATGATCCTCTTTATTTTTAAATTTTTAATATTATTTTTTTATTTTTAAAGAAGTATTAGAGTACATAAATGTTACATCAAGAATATAACCTCTTTATTTCTGTGGGGTCAGTGGTGATGTCCATCTTCTCATTTCTGATTTTATTTATTTGCATCTTCTCTCTTTTTTTCATTGTCAGTCTAGCTAAGAGTTTATCAATTTTATTGATCTTTTCAATGAACCACCTTTTGGTTTTGTTAATACTCTCTCTCTATTTTTTATTTTCAATTTCCTTGATTTCCCCTCTAATCTTTGTTATTTCTTTCCTTCTGCTTGCTTTGGGATTAGTTTAGTGTTCTTTTTCTAGTTCCTCCAGGTGTACAGTTAGGTCTTTGATTTTAGCTTTGATTGGGCTATGTCAGCAGGGGTTGAGTCTCCGCCCCTTGGTAGGTGGGGACTCACAGATAAAAGACATGGCAAAGGACAAAGTTGGAGTTTTTGATGCTGGAGTTTTGAGCTGGAGCCTGGGAAGTGAACACACAGGAGAAGAATACAAAGGAATAGAGACAGCTCCTTAGACATGGCAGAAGCCCTGGGGAGAGAGACAGAGCCGGACACCCGATAGTCTACAGCTGGCCTAATGGAGAGAGGCAAAGCCTAGAGAGCCTATAGTCTACAGCTGACCTTCTGGAGAAAACAGAGGAGCTGAGCCTGGGGAGAAATGAACCCTGGGAAGAGAGGAACCCAAGAAGCCTGAACCCTGGCAGATGTTGGCAGCCATCTTGCTCCAAGACATGGCAATAGACTTTGGTGAGGGAAGTAACATATGTTTTGTGGCCTGCTAACTGTAAACTTCTACCCCAAATAAATAGCTGTGATGGTTTGAGTTTGAATTAATTATGAATTCCAAAAATATAGATTAGATTATGTTTGTAAGCTGGTCTGTTCATCTGGGCATGATTGAGTTGTGAGTAGGGCGTTAACTGCCACATCAGTGAGA
>PVKH010008427.1:0-19488 GCA_004027955.1 Chaetophractus vellerosus | reverse complement strand
AAATGAGTAAATCTGAAAAAAAAAAAAGAAGAAAAAAAAAGCCATGGGGGGAAGCGGATGTGGCTCAAGCCATTGGGTATCCGCCTACCATATGGGAGGTCCCAGTTTGGTTCCCAGTGACTCCTAAAGAAGACAAGCAAGACAGCGAGCTGACACGATAAGATGATGTAACTGAGGAAACACAGTGAGAAGACAGAAGGAGAGACAAAACAAGCAGGGAACAGATATGGCTCAAGCCATTGGGCACCTGCCTACCGCATGGGAGGTCGTGGGGTTCAGTTCCCAGTACATCCTAAAAAGATGAGGAAACACAGAGGGCAGGCAGTGAGCACAAACAACAAGGGGTGGGCAGTGGCAGAGAAATAAATAAACCTTAAAAAAAGAAAAAGTCATGGGACAGGGCAACAAATGTAGCTCAGTGGTTGAGCATTGTAGCAGTTTGGCAGTTTGATATAGTTATGAATTCCAAAAACAGATATTGGATAATGCTTAACTGGTCTGTTCATCTGGGCATGATTAAGTTATGATCAGGGATTTGATTAGGCCCCTGCCCCTTGGTGGGTGGGGTCTCAATGATAAAAGACGTGGCAAAGAACAGAGCTGGGAGTTTTTTGAGTTGGAGTTTTTGATGCTGGCGTTTTAAAGCTGGAGCCAGGGGAAGCAAGCACACAGAGAAGCTTGGTCATTAGGAAGGGGTGAAGGCCCTGGGAAGAGACGAGCCGTTTGCCTGATAATCTACAGCTGACCTTGTGAAGAGAGGCAAAGCCTAGAGAGCCTTATAGCCTACAGCTGACCTTGTGGAGGAACCAGAAGAGCTGAGCCCAGAGAGAAACGGAGCCCCAGGAAGAGAAGAACCCAACAAGCCTGAACCCTGGCAAACGTCGGCAGCTGTCTTGCTCCAACACGAGGCAACAGACTTTGGTGACGACACTTATGCTTTATGGCCTGGTAACTGTAAGCTTCTATCCCAAATAAATACCCTATATAAAGACCAACAAATTTCTGGTATTTTGCATCAGCAACCCTTTGGCTGACTAATACAAGCGTCTACTTCCCATGTATGAGGTCCTGGGTTCATTCCCTGGTACCTCCTAAAAAAAAAAAAAAAGTCATGGGACAACCCAAGTATCCTTCAACAGATGAATAGATGAATAAAATGTGGCATATACATACAATGGAATATTACTCAGCCATAAAAAAGGATTAAAGTTCTGATAAGTGGATAAACCTTGAAAACATTATGCTGTGTGAAATAAGCCAGAAACAAAAAGGCAAACATTGTATGATTCCATTTAATGAATATCTAGAATAGATAAATTCAGAGATAGAAAATAGATTAGCAGTTACCAGAGGCTAGAGGGAGGAGGGAATGGGGAGGTACTGCTTAATGGACACAGAGTTTGTAATATGAAAAAGTTCTGGAAATAGATGATGCTGCTTATTGCACAACATTGTGAATGTACTTGATGTCACTGAATTGTACACTTAGAAATTGTTGAAGTGGTAAATTTTATACTATGTATATTTTACCACAATTAGGAAAAAAATGGGGAAAAAGTAATGGGAACTAAAAGAATTCCTAATGCCAGGCAGGCATTAAGATGCCAAAATTCATTCTTCATAGACTATAAAGATCAAAAGAAGTAGATATGGCCTCCATAAATCTAACATAAGGAAGTATTTTAATAACAGCAAACATAAGATGGGTTACATGAGTTTAAAACCAAAATAAAGTTCAAATTCTAGGAAGAATAGAGAAATTAAAAACAGTCTTCTATATGCTGACTCACAACTCATTCATCTAGTTTATTTGGGTCTGTCAAACAAGGTGGTGGGGACATGAAGATGAAATGCTAGGTTCTAGCACATAAGATGATGGGTTTGGTAGACAGATGGTTATGCAAACAAATGCTGTAATACAATACAATGTGACAGGAGCACAGATGAGCAAAGTGTAGTTTAAAGGATGAGTTTTGTCAAGCAAATAAGTCTAAAGAGAAGAAACTACATGAGGGAGCATGGTATATCCTAGGTGTGCAAAAATGTTTACAGTTAGCATAGTGGAGGGAAGCAAGGATCAACTCATGAAGAGTTTTGCTAATTAAAGCCTCAGTCATAAGTGAGGGGTCCCAAACTCAAATGTCAACATGGGCCAGAAGATAAACCAAACTACTGAAAACACCTGGATATATTTCTTTTCTATTAATTTTATTATAAGCAAAACAGCACAAGTACAATAATAAACAGCAACTGACAAAGCCTCAGTGTCAGGAAGACATTAAATGGTGTACATCAAGTCCCACCTAAATATAAACTTTTGTCATATAGAAATGCAGACCCAGTGTTACCAGATTTTTCAAGAGAAGCCAAGAATCTAGATGTTTATGGGAAATCTCAATTTTCAAATGCTGACATCCAATTTAAAAACTACTCAAAGCAGGCCATTAGTTTGCAACTCCTTTCAATGTAGGTAATGGGGAAGGCGGTGAAGAATTTTAAGCAGGGAAGTGACACAATTGCATCTGTATGTAGAAATACTGCTCTGAAAGTAATAAGAGAAAATGGAGGGGAGTGGATATAGCTCAGTAGTTGAGTGCCTGCTTCCCATGCACAAGGTTCTGGGTTCCATGCCCAGTACCTACTAAAAAAAAAAGAGAGAGAGAGACAGAGAAAATGGGTGTGACTTATTAGGAAATAATTCCAGGTGCTGGGAATATTAAAGATGCTTTAGGTAAAGTGGATTTCTATACATGATAGACTGACTAACTGGATTTGGGAGAGGAAAGGGGATTAATTCATTGGGGTACTGATCTGAGGAGTTGTTCATTCAAATTTACTTTTGAAATGGCTGTCTTCAACACTTTTCCCAGTCTTCAAATATGGTCTTCATCCAATAAGTAGCTGTGAAGAACCACTCTAGTAAGCACTCACTCTCAAAGGGTTTATTGCTAAGAGGAAAATGAGGGCCTGTTATATGTGGTTTTCCACTGGTGACTTAATAATGGAGCAATGAAACAAGAAGGCCTCTTTGAGGGTGTGTTGAGCTTTTTTCTATTCTTTTGAATACTGCTAAAGCATCTGCTTGCCTTACCTTTTTCAAGAAGGTACTAGTGCTTTGAATGTGGGAAGAATTTAAAAAAAAAAATTTTTTTTAATTTATGCATGAACAGCCAGAACCCACCTGGGGCAAAAACAAAAAAATATTTCAGCAAAACAGGATGTGCCAGGCAGAGGTTTCCCATAATAGGACAATATAGTGATTGAGTATCTGTGTCTTGCAAAATGACATGCATGGTATAGTCTGCCCCCATCTAGGTTAGGAACAGAAATCTTGGTGGTCTTTGACTCCTACCAACCCAATGTTTACTTGGATGAGAGGCAGGGTGTGAGAAACCCTATGCTATTAAGATCATGAAAAAACCCTTCCCTAGTACACGAATGTGTATAGCAACTTTACTCATAATCGCTAAAAACTAGAAACAACCTTAATGTCCAAAACCGTGAATAAACTGTGGTATATTCATACAATGGAATACTACTCAGCAATAAAAAGGAAAAAACTACTGATACAAGTAACAGCATGAATCTCAAAAGCACTATGCTTAATGAAGGAAGCCAGATACAAAAGACTACATACTCTATGTCTCCATTTATATGATATTTTGGAAAATGCAAAACTACAAGGTCAGAAATCAGATCAGTGGTTACCAGGGGATAGGAATGGAGAGGAGGCCCACTACAAAGGAGCACGAGGGAACTTTTTGAGGTGATCGCAATGTTTTCTATCTTCATTGTGGTGGCGGTAACACGACCTAATGTTTGCCAAAGCTCATTAGAATAGCACATGGAAAAAGGAGTGACAACGTATACAAATCACACCTCAAGAAAGAAACCTGACCCAAAAAAAGAAAAGAAAAGAAAAATAAGAGGAAAAGTCTTCCCATTGCGCGTTTCCAACCAAGAAGCTGAAAATGGCCCAAACCTCGCCTCAAAGTGCGCGGGTCTCTGTTCTCCGACTGGCACCAGGGGTGGGGGTGGGGGCAGTCACCGCAGTTCAGGAGCCGGAGGGGATCTGAGGCAGAGGCGGGAGATGCTTGGCGGGAAGGGAAGCCGAGGCTGTGTCCACACAGCCAAGGCTAGCAAGAAAGCCCTTACTGAGGAGCACAGAGGCAGATGTAGCGAAGCTGGCGTGTTAGAAGCGGCCGCCGCCGCGGTGTCTCGCTCATCTTGGGGCTCAACACTTCCGGGGCGCTCCTTACCGATATTCCCTTCGATGGAGATTTTCTTGATGCGTGTCTCCTGAGAGCTGGTCGCAGAAGATGGACAGGTTCTCTTGGGCGGTGTGGCCATTCCTTCTTTTTGTTGCGTCCGGGAACGCGTTGAGCAGGTAAGTGGTCACCGGTGCGCGCGCTGGGGCTGGCGTAGCCCCCGACCTGGGCCGAACCGCAGGAGGTTAGTTCAGCGGTCCAGACGTTTAGGGGTTTGATTTTGGCGCGCGAAGGCAGCTGTCGACTGGGCGGGGCCTGTGTACGGTGAAGTCAGCCCAGCGGAGAAACCACGCCTCCTTCCTCTCAGCCCAGGATCCTTCCTCAGGCTTGTCGGCACTTGCCCACGTCCGGCAAAGGCCTCTGCGTGCGCGCGGCTGCACGTCATGCAACGCAGGAGCAGAGGGCGTAGCTACGCGGGCGGGGCAGTGCGCCTGTCCCCCGCACGCTGGGACAGCAGGGAAGTTTGCCAACCACGTGGCGGCCAAGGGAGGGTACCGTAGCTGGAGGGCGCGCAGAGGTAGTAGCAGGCCGTCGTCGCCTGGAGAGTTCCAGGCTAGCTAGGCTTTGGAGAACCGCCTCTCCAGTGATGCTTGTGGAGATTAACTGAATGGTATGGACAAAATTGGTTGGATTTGAAACTTCTGTCAGTCGAGAGGCACCGAGTGGTAGAAAAATAAGGATTACCCTATGTTCTCAGCCTGCAGAAAGACCATTAGGCAAAGTGTGCTGGGCAACCCAGGCCTCAAGAAATGTACTGTGTTCTTACTGCATGGCAGGTACAGTTTCTAAGTGCTTTTCATGAATTAAGTAGCAAGCCAGCGATTGGAGATACCCTATTTTACAAGTGAAGAATCAGACACTCTAAGAGGATAGGTATTCAAAGCCTCAAAGTCAGTAAATGGAATTGGGATGGGAATTTATATGGTCAGACGCCTCATAAGAAACTGTTTCCTAATATTCCTAACTGGTTTGATTTGGATGCCCATCTATGCTTTGTAGAAATTAAGAAACTATAAATTTCTGTTCATCATGACTTGGTGTGTCTTTCCTCTTCACTGCAGTTTACATAGAACAACTATGACCCAACACCTGGCACATAGTCAACAATTGTATATTGAATTTTTTAATCCATAATTATGTTGCGTGTACTATGCTGAAAGACTCACCTAAGTGGGACAAATGTAGTTTAGAAATGCCCAGAGAAGTTCATTCCTAGTCATGGTAAAGACCTAGTAAAGAGGCTTTAACCCAGTATGGAAGTTTTCTGGTTCAAATTGTCTACAAAAATCAAAGGCCCTGTTTTTTGTTTTTTTAACCTTACCACTGTCATCACACCTGAACTACACCTAAAAGTGGAGTCAGAAGAAAGGGAAGAAATGTGAATGCATTTGCAAAAATAAATGGCAAAACGAAAAGGTGATTTCATAGGAAACTCTAAATAGGGTGAAAACAGTAAGAATGATTCTTCTGTAACTTCCCTTTATTATTTTATTATGCTATCATTTTATGTACAATACTTTTGAATATTCTCATAAGGATTAGCAGTAAGAACTTTGAAATGGAAAAGACATTAATCACAGATGGCAAAGAAGTAGGGAAAAAGTGCTAGAGAATCTACTAGGAGTCACATTCCATACCCACTTGGAGAGAATTCCATAAAATCATAAGGGTATTGACAGTTACTAAGAGAGGAGTAAGGCAGTGTGAACCTCTGAGATCTTAAAAAAGGAGAAAGGGGAACTCAGGAAATACTATATGGATCTGACAAACAGCCTTTGGGTAAAAGAGAAGATATCCCCAAGTGTGGTTTCCATCAGAACAAAACAACAACATCAACAACAAAATAGTGCAGTGATTGAGAGTTTAAGCACTGGAAAATGAAAGACCGGGTTCAAATCCCAGCTCTGTCAATTTCTGGCTGTGAAACTTTGAGTTCCTCTAAGCCCAAGAGTGTACTGTAGATTGCCAGATGACGTACTGACAGCATAAAATGCTCCAGGGTTCTGTCCCCTGATAAAATTTTTGAACAACTAGGGGGAAAAATGGCAGAGCCATCTTCCTCAGAGCTCCAGAAAAGAGGGATGCAGTAACAAGATGAGCACCAAATAAAAAAAAAGTGCAAGTTTCAGGGCACTTTCCTCTGACAGAAGCTTTGAACACCCAATAAAAAGTGGCAAAAACAGCTTTCTCAAAGCTCCAGAAAACACTTAAAGGGTTCCAGTAACAGGGCAAGCAGTAAATCAAGAAAAAAAAACAACTTAAAAGTGCTAGAATCTTTCCATTTGACTACCACTTTTTTCTTCTCTCTTAATAATGGATTTTAGTGGCAATGCTTATAGAATAGATGAAAATTGCCATGATCCTAAGAGGGAGAATTTTTTGTGTGTCCTTCCCCTATATGAAATATGAAATGGTTGTACAGAAAACTAGTGCCTGTGACATTTTGATTCTACATGTTTCCAGTGCAAGCCCCTGATCACTTCTGGCAGGAGTAGGGTAACCATCATACATATATTTGGAGCAGGTATATCTGGCCCAGTCTCTGGTTGTGACCGGAAGGACTAAAGCAGGACAATCATTGCAGACTTGCCATCCCAGAACTTGCCTTGAGTGAAGAAGGCAACTCAGACTCTCCTATAGAATACTGGGTGAGAGCAGTCAAGTTTTGGCTGCCTGGAGCAAGGGATTACTGGCTTGAAGACATATAGTGCAGTGCCCAGGACTGTAAGGAAATTGTTTCCTAGAGAAGAGGAGACATAAATGGGGAGATTCCTAAGGCAAGGCACATTGAAGACCTGCAGCTATTCTCTAAACTCACTGTATGGATAAACTCTGTCTGATACAGAGCACTCACACAGATCTGGAAAGACCAGGAAAGGTGTTTTATTTTCCTTTTTTTTTTTTTTAAGTTCCTGGTATTTAAGGAAAGCACTGTCATAACACTAGCTGGATATAAGCTTAAAGAACAGATGCACCAGAGTCTAAATTCCAGCTATAACACATTAAAATATCAAAATGTCCAGGTTTCAACAAAAGATTACAAAACACACAAAGAAACAGGAAGTGGTGGTCTAGGCAAAGAAGATGTCCCGAATATGGTGAGGTGCTGTGCAAAATGACAGCTTCCCACCGAACTTCTAGGGATACCTCAGACCAAAGAATAACTCAAGTCCAGGTTGACAAGTAATGAGCATTTATTTAGGGGGCTTACAGGGGTCCTCATCCTCAGCAGTGGGAGGAGAGACAGCATTTTCCAAGCTTGATCATCTGCCCCACTGCATAACAAGAGGAGTCTTTCTAAATGCATATCTAAGTGTAAATGGCAAAGGCATACCAGGGCCAGGCAGCAGGACTTCTAAAGAATGCAGTGTTACAAGATTTACTTATCAGTTAGACAGTTCAAAAATAGTTCCTGAGGCTTGCCTTTTAACTATTTAGGAATAGAACATTACTGCAACTGAAAGGGGAAAGAACTGGAAGAGTTGGGGGAGAAAATGCAAAAGAGAGTAAAACATTAGAAACAACCAATGAGGAGGACCAGACTGGGGATATACCACACAAAAACATTTTTAAAAAATGGTCCTAATTATGCTTAAAAAGCTAAAAGAAACATGGACAAAGAACTAAAGGAAATCAGGAAAATGGCAAATGAGCACAAAGAAATTGTTACTAGAGAGATGGGAATTATGAAAAAGAACCAAACAGAGCTGAAGACCACAGTAGAAGACATTTAAAAATCCATAGAGGAGTTCAACAGCACATTGGAGCTGGAAGAAGAAAGCATCAGTGAACTTGGAGTTAAGACAATTAAAATCAATCAGTCTGAGGAGCAGAAGGAAGAAAGAATAAAGAAAAATGAACAGAGCCTGAGGAATATGTGTGACACCATTGAGGGTACCAATATACTCATTATGGGAGGTATTGAAGAAGAAAAGAAAAAAAGAAAGAGGTAGAGAGAAGAGCTGAAGAAATAATGGCTGAAAAATTCCAAATATAATGAAAGACATGAATATACATACCCAAGATGTTCAATGAACTCCAAACACGATGTGGTAGTTTGAGTCCTTTGTGGACCCCAGAAAATTATGTTCTTATATTGATCCATTCCTCTGGTTGTGAACCTCTGGTGAACCTTTGATTAGATTACCCTAGTAAGGCATAGCTCAGGGTGGGTCTTAATCCTCTTACTGGAGTACTTTATAAGCAGAATGAATATACAGAGAAAAAGGCCTCAGAAACAGAGGGAAAAAATCCCAGAAGCTGAGAGAAAGAAGCTGGAATCAACACAACACAGAAGCTGAAAGGAAGCCACTGAAGTCAGAATTTGAAAGCAACGAGTCCCAGAAGAGAAGGGAGAGACAAGCTGATGCCAGCATGTACCTTATCACCCACAATTGCAGTTTGAGGAGAAAGCATCTCCTGATGACGCCTTGATTTGGACACTTTCGTGGCCTCAGAACTGTAAGCTTTTAAATTAATAAATCCCTATTGTAAAATCCATCCCATTTCTGGTATACTGCCTTCATAGCCTTAAGCAAACTGAAATACAGGAGAAACCCAAATACACCTACACTATACCCTATTTTAATCAAACTGTTAACTGTTAAAGACAGAATTCTGAAAGCTGCAAGAGTAAAGCAAAATGTCACATACAAGGGAGCCTCAGTAAAGCTAACTGCAAATTTCTCATCGGAAACCATGGAGGCAAGAAGGCAGGAGGATGACATTTAAAATGCTGAAAGCTTTGCCAACTAAGATACCATATCCAGCAAAACTGTATTTCAAAAATGAGGTAGCAATTAACACATTCCCAGATAAACAAAAGTTGAGGGAGTTCTTCGCCACTAGACTGGCCCTACAAGAGATGCTAAAGGAAGTTCTGTAGTTTAAAAGGAAAGGACAATAAAACAATAAATCAAAGCCACTTGAGGAAATGAAGATCTCAATATGGGCAAATATAAATATCAGTACTTTTGTACTTTTGGTTTTTAATTTCAGTGCTTACTCCTACAAGATCTAAAAGGTAAATGTATAAAATGTAATGATAAATCAGTGGTTGTGGACTCCTATAAACAAGTTATTTGTGACAAGAACTACATAAACGTTGGAGGACAGAGAGGTATGGAACATAGCTTAGTACTTAAGTACTATTGCACTTAAGTTGGTATCAAAGCAAATGAGATGGTTTCAGATTTAGGATTTTAAATCTGGGCCTCTTGATAACTACAAAGAAAGTCTCTGAGAATATGCAAGCTCATAGAGACAAAATTAAAGAGTACAAGTTGCAAGGAACAAGGTGTAGGGGTCATGAGGATTTAATTCAAAATGGGTTTAAGATTTTTATTGGCAACATGGAAAAGTTTTAGAAATGGAGGATGGTGAGGGTACCATGAGACTGAATATGATTCAAGCTACTGAATGGTATACTTGGAAGTGGTTGAGAGGGAAAGTTTATGTTGTATATATTTTCCTACAATTAAAAATGAAAGAGCATCTGAAAAGGCAATGGCAATTAAATGCAATACATGATTGTAGACAGGATCTAACAAGGGAGGAGCAAAGGCTCAAAAGGTCGTTATTGGGACATATGAAAAAATTAAAAGATAGACTAAAAGCTTTATAGCATTGTTAAAATTCTTGAACTTGATCATTGCACTTAAGGTGGCTACATAAGTGAAAGTCCTTGTTCTTAGGAAATGTGCACAGCATTATTAAATATCCAAAGAGCATGATGTGTATAAACTATACTCCAGTATTCAGAAAATGGATTGAAAGACAGATGGTGGATGGATATATAGAATGATATGGCAAATGTGGCAAAATGTTAAAATTGGTGGATCTTGGGTATCTGGGGAGATAGGAGTATGTTGGAGTTCTCTGTATGTGGTTTGTATTATTTTTGTAATTGTAATTGTAATTTTAAAGTATTTCAAAACAAAAACTTTTTAAAAAGGAAAAGAAAACACAGCTTTAAAATGGTAGGAGAAGCTCATTCATGGTGCCCTTGCTGGCCACTCCCCCATGCCCTCCCAGGCACAGTGTGAAGCTGGCCTGAGACTCACTGCATTCCCTGGTCCTGTTCTGGAGGGAGCAGAGTAACTCCTATTGAATACTGAGGTGCTTGTACATCTGTGCCAGTTGGTTAGGTGGCAGCCTGAAAGACAAAACAAAGACACTCATCTCTGACTCAACATCCCAGAAATTACCCTGCAGGCAGAAGCAGCTTGTGGACAGTTAAAGTGGTATAAAAAAGGAGGCAGGATAGCTCAGTGGAAGAATTCCTGCCTAGCATATATGAGGTGGCTGGTTCGATTCCTGGCTCTTCCTTGAAGTTCTCTAATTAATCCACCTTTGGGTAAATGCCTAGTGCTATGAAAGATTCCATGAACTAAAGTGGTATAAGAAACAATCAAATTATAGTGGACTGGGGACAAAGGATTACTAGCTTCGAGACATACAATAGTGCACCTGGGGAGTGTGGGAAATGTATTTCAAAGGGAGTAAAGAAGGCATTCTCATCCCTGCAAAGGGAATTCCTAAGGCCCAAGAGCACAAGCCCCAGACAGGACACATGCTCAGAAAAGACTGAGGACCCTGCAGGTCACATTCACTTCTGGCTGATAGTGATAACAGAGGGAAAACTAGAAAACTCACAAATATGTGGAAATTAAACAACACACTCTTAAACAACCATTGGGTCAAAGAATTCACAAGAGAAATTAAGAAATATCTTGAGGCAAATGAAGATGAAAATACAACATACTAAAACTTACGGGATGCAGCAAAGGCAGTGCTGTGAAATATATATATAGCTCTAGATGGTGACATTACAAAACAAGAAGGATCCCATATCAGAGACCTAACCTCATTCCTGGAGGAATTACAAAAACAAGGGCAAACTAAACCCAAAAGTGAGCAGAAAAAATGAAATAAAAAAGGTTAGAGGGGCCAGCCATATAGCCCAGTGGATAGGGCGCCGGTATACCACATGGGAGGCCCCGGGTTCGGTTCCCAGGGACCTCTCCCAGCAGGCAGACCGCCTTGAGAAGGGCAAGCCGCCGTGGGCAGGGCAAAAAGCTGCCACAGACAGGGCAAAGCCGCCACGGGCAGGGCAGGTTGCCCGCGAATGGAGCGCAGCCAGCCACCCGCAAACTGAAGCAGAGCCGGCCGTGAAAGGAAGCAGAAGCCGCCCACAAGCGGGGAAAGCCGCACCTGTGCAGTGACCAGCCTCGGCGCGTCACCTCAATGGGAGGGAGGGGAGACATGTAATAATAATTTTAAAAAAAGGCAGTTCCACCATGCTCATTTCACTACTGAATCTGACATTTGCATTTGTCTTACGTTTTGCTAAAGTATCCTCTCTCTAGATTTTTACATGGCTTGTTCTTGCCTAACATTCTTGAGGAAGCTTGGATATTGTTTTCTCAATTGTCATCTAATCTGGCCACCTTATGCATGGTCTTTTCCCACCTGTCTCTCACTTTATCATTTTATTTTGTTCACACTTAATCATTATATGAAATGATCTGATTTGTTCATTTGCTTACATGTTGATTTTCTGTTAGGTTTCTACTAGGCCAATACTTCTCAAACTTGGTCATGATAAAAAATCACTTGGAGAATGAAACCCAGATTTCTGTGTACACCCCAGAGTTTCTGATCCAATAGGAATGGGATGGGGACATAGAACTTGAATTTTTAATAAGCTCCTGGATGTTACTAATGCTGCATGTCTGTGGAACACATTTTTAGTAGCAAGACCTAAAAGGGAAACTTCATGAGAGCAGGATTTCAAAACGAGTCACTAGGTGAGAGCTTCGGGTTTGAGAAGCCAACAAAGGTAAGTAAGGGACCTGGTCCACACCTGCTGCAGGTGGCATGGAGGGAAGTAGAAGTCCAGCACAACATATGCATACAGGCTTGTTGCTATGGGCCTCCTGACCAAGTATCTTCTGAATTTCCATCCAATCTCAGCCTCTGCTGAACTGAGGGTTTATAAATAATTTTGTTTTATGTGAAACACCTGAGGAGGGGAGGGGAGAAAACCAAGGGGGGCTGAGCTGGTCAGATAGATTGAGTCTGTGTGGTCATTTTAACCAAGGGCTATAGTTAAGAGGGCAGACTAAAGTCAATGATCCTTGACCTCACAGGAGCAGAAATTTTGGAAAGACAGCAAAAGAGATGAGAACATAGCAGACATCAAAAACACATAAAAAATGAGAGACCACACGGTCCCTCAGAGAGCAAAAAGGACAAGATGGCTGATATGTTTCCCATTCCTATGGAATCCACCAGCATTTCCTATAATTGCCCTGTAAATCCTACCAATAAAGGCCCAGGTAGATTGATGGGGAAATGGCCTCAATTCTCCAACCCACTCTATATCCAAGCCCTCTACAATGTGACTCTACAGTTCCTTCCAGGGAGAGGTGTGGTCTTTGCCCCCATCCCTCCAACCTGGGTTGGCCTGAGATTTCCTTGGAACAATAGAATGTGGCAGAAGTGATGCTGTGTAGAGCAGCGGCCTTAGGGGGCCATGTATGCTCCTGTCCTATGGCTCCTGGATCCCTGTTTTTCCATGAAAGCAAGCTGGGGCTGGCCTGCTAGAAAGTGAGACTCCATGTGCAGTAGAGACAAGTCAGCCAGTGGATCCAGCCAAGATCAGCAAAGCGAGACTTGCCGGGAAGAGCAGACTGCCATGGTCCTATACACTGGTAGCCATTATACTGCCACTTCACGTCACTGAGTTCTGGCATGGTTTGTTCCACTACTGTGGCAAGAAGGGCAGCTGATATTTTAACCAGATTGAATAACTTTCTGTTTTTTGTACCCAACATGTCCTTGATGAAGACCTGGACTCTTTGTTATATCTTCATGGACAAGAACTGCATGATTGAGCAGGGGTGAATGGGCTTTTTGATGTCACAGCCCTGTGTGATTATACCTGCTCTTGGTGTGTCCCCAAGCCCCTTAAATTGAGCCCCATCACCCACTGGGAAACAAAGGAGGAAACAATTACTCCCCCTGTATATTAATTTGGAGCTCTGTACTCCAGAAAAAAATCATGTTCTTTAAACTTAATCCATTCCTGTGGATCAGTCCATTGTAAATAGGACCTTTTGATATAAAAGTAACCTTTTGATGAGGTTACTTCAGTTAAGGTACAGCTCAACTCAATCAGGATGGGTCTTAATCCTCTTATGGGAGTCCTTTATAAGCAGAATGAAATTCAGAAAAATAGAGAGAAAGCCGTGGGAAGCAAGAAGCTGTAGGTCAATGGAATACAGAAGCAAAGACAGAGGCCAGAAGTGGCCAGCATGTGCACTGCCATATGACAGAGGAGGCCAGGACCAAGGATCACCAGCAGCCAGCCCCAGAATGCCAGTCTTTGGGAAGAAAGCATTGCCTTGGTGGTGCCATCATTTGTACTGCTCCTATCCTCAAAACTGTGAACTAATAAACTCCCATTGTTTAAGCCAACCCATTGCATGATATTTCCTTGACCAGCCAAGGAAACCAAAACACCCTGAAAGCCATAATCCTTGAACGCCCTCTGCTGTGACTTTTCAGCTCTCACCATAAGCAGTAGCCTCGCTATGCTGAGTCACTGCCACCATTCTCCTGAATACATGCTGTTTGTTCTGTTTCTATTTCTGTGGCTAGGGCGAGGTGACCACAGCAAGCCATATTTCCCAGATAATTCTTATCAGTTGTTGAGCTAAATCAAATGCTCTGTCAGAGAAATTCAGTTTCCTGTTTGCTGGCAATTCTTCTTACCCAGCACCTGAACTCCAACAGAAAGAAATCAGCCCCCCTCCCATCCCTTAGACCCTCCTTTACAGGCCTGAAGTGCCAGACAGGACCATGGGACACAGAGTGACCTCAGGCTTAGAAACATAACCTCTCTAAGCCCCATTCACCCATTATGTAATGCAGGTAAAATATTTTCTGCTAGGAAGTATAGTGAGAAATAAATGAAAAAAAAAAAAAAACCAAAAAAACAAAACAACTTACAGAGGCTCTTGCAACGGTACAAGGCCTAAAGCAAAAAGCACTCAGCAAATGTTAGACCAGAATCCCTTCCCCAAGCAAGAAAAAGAACGGGCAGGATGACATGAAAGGTTAAAGTGTCAGTCTCAGATTCTGAACGGCAGCTTGGGGCCTGGGTTTGGAGACCAGTCACATTCACTGCATTAGTTAAGACAGCATTGATAGGTGTGTGTAGGGAAGAGAGAAAAGGAAATGGAGTTGTCTTGCTGGATCTCCTGAAAGTGGAGCCTAAGGCATAGCTTTCAGGCAGATGGTTTCTTTTGGGGTATTTGACTGGAGAGCCAAAGTGCATATCATGGAAAGTAAAACAGAAAGGTTGGATGCCCACTACATTGGCTACCCCTCTGTACTATTGATGCACCACATAAGAGTGATTTGGGTGGGGGGGGTCCATATGCAATAAGTCTCATGAATGAAAAAAATTGGGAGTGTGTTTACCCACTGTCCCTGCTCCCACTTTCCAAGGAGCCCCAAGTGTTAATGTCTCTACCCTTCCAGGTTGTGCACGGTTCTGCCTGGCCCCCACATGACAGGTAACAGATACTCAATAAAATGCACCTGGACCCAGAGCCAAGGATAGGAACCTGGCTCAAGTGAGAAAGGAAAAGCCATGGATGGTCTCAGTGCCCTAAATCAATAGAGGGGGATAGAGATGAAATTGGAAGGAAGGATATCAGCTAATATGAAGTTTTCTCTCTGAAGATGAAAATATAAGCATCCTTTAACCAGTGAAGAGCCAAGTAAACCCGGTGGTACTCAGTTTGCAATTCTCCTAGATGCTGGTTTTGGTGGTGCTTTGGAAACCTGGAATTTCCACACTTTCCCCTAGTGTTTGACCTTGTATTTGATTTAGTAGTTACTGTCCCAGAAACTCCTGTGTCAATGTACAGTGAGGTCCACAGCAGGTTAATGGACAAGGATCCTGAGGACTGAATTCAAGTCCATTCCTGGGAAGGACAGGGAGGAAGAGCAAGTCAGCAAAAGGTACCACCTTGGGTCAGAGCATGCTGTGTGATTGTATCATGTGCTCCATTTTCCCCAGGCTGCTCATTCAAAGGAGAGTCCAGGCTGTGGCCACTTTGACTCCCTCTCCTAGCAACAACCAATATATCCTTTGGGGTGAGTACAGCATTTTAGCCAGCCTCTATCATGCCCATGGTGTGGGAACCACAGCAGCCCCAGTGTCCTTGCATGATCCAAATGTGCTGGAGACTCTGGTCCTTCCCACTACTTCAGGACCCAGATAAGCCCTGGGGCAGAATCAGCTTTCCCAACAGCTATGGGACTTTCTGGGAATATGCGGGGAGACAAGGCCCCTTGATGAGTGAGAGCAGGAGGCAGGAGGGAGCAGGCTTTCCTCTGCTTTCCTCTGGTAGATTCTTCTGTATGGCCTGACAGCACATGCCAGCCTAACTATACATCAGCTGTGTTTCTATAAAACAGTTGCCAGCTCAGTGGCACATCCCCTTGGCTAACTGTCCCCAGATGTGTGAATGACCCCCAAGGCCATGGCTGCCCAGACTCGCCTACTCAATATCATGAACCCACAGACACATAAGCTCACAACTGCCCTGTGTGTGAAGCCATTCTGCTGTAGGGTGGTTCATTCCATGGCCTTATTTTGGCAATAGACATTGGCACGTGGGTGCCAATTCATGGGGCTGGTTGGACATTAAATTAAATTAGGTCATGGATGCCAGTGCTTCTCAAGCTTCAGTTGTACATTGAAGCAGAGATTCCTGGGCCCTACCCCAGAGGTTCCAAGTTGGTAGGCTTGGAATTGGGGCCCAGGAATTTACATTTCTAACAGGATTTGAGGGGTTGCTGATGCTTCCAGTTAATGGACCACACTGTGAGTAGCACTCCACCAGCAATAACATAGCTTTAGATACCTGTTGGGCCATAAAAAAGGAAGGATGAGTTGGGGGAATCCTAGATCAGGAGTTTACTTCCAAGGCAGGGCTCTCGCACACTAAAGTTGGCTTCGGGAAGTGAAGTTTAGATAGGGAAAGGTCTCTGGGAGGCCATCCTAGAAGGTCTCATGTGTGCCCAAACTGCCCTCAGCTTTTCAAGAGCCCCGAGCTACATCCATGTCCTATCTGTTGCTTCAGACTACTAACTCTGCCAGTGGGAACCAGAGGCCCCTGGAATGTCCTTGACCCTACAGACTGAAATTCTCAGGACCATCAACTTAGGAAGCAAGAAGCAGATGCCCAACATTGGATCGTCCACTCCAGATGCATGTTCTTTGTGACCTGGGCTCATCAGTCAGCTCCTCTGAGCGTCTACCCCCTTCCCTGTGACTTCATCACAGATATGCAGTGAGAACTAAATGGGAATCCTTGTGAAACCCCTGGGGTACCAGAAGAATAAGGGCACTCTGAGCGTGCTAGTTGTCCTCCACTTGGAAGTTGGTGAGGGGAAGTCTCAGAGCCAAAGAGACTGGGAGCCATTCTAAACAAACCCCTGGAATGGGTCTCTGCAGTGAAAGACAGTGAGCAGGACAGAGGCTGGTTGTGCAGGGGAGTGGTGCATCCTTGGACCCTCAGGGGTAGCCATCCAGATCTGTGTCTTCACGAAGCCTATGAATACATAGAAAGGTGAGGCAGTCTGCCCAGGGTTACACAGCGATCCTTTGAACAGAACAGGAAAGAGTCCTCTGTCCTTCTTTCCCCAGAATTACTGACAGTTTTTCTGTCCATCCTTCTGTCTCCTCTCAGCCTCCAAGTAAACCAATGTGATGAGGGGCTGTGTATTGTGCTGGCTTCTGAAACCTCACCACTTGTCCTTGTTTCTCCCCCAAATTCTATAAGACGACCTGGGAAGAAGCCCTGATGAGCTTAAGGTGATCTTTTTCAGGATTGGCTGCAGACTATTCCTTCCTAAAACACCCAAATCCAGCAGTCAGGTGGCTGCCTGTTGAAATATCGGAAAGTCCAGCACACATTATATGGCTGTTCTGAAGACAGAAGAGAGGGTGCTTTTCCTTTCAATTCTGGTGTATTTGTTTTGTTTTGTTTTTGCCCATTCTTAGCAATGTGAAGGAGCAGTAGCAAGAGCCCTGAAGCTTCAACAGGGTGATGCAAGGAATCTGTGAAAATATGGAGAATAGGTCCAAATTCAGATTTTTAAAATGCATCCTTTTTTTTTTTAAATGAGAGCCAGGGAGAGCCAGAATCCTGTCCCATATTGTGCGAGAGAGGTGTAAATTTTTCAGTGCCTCCAAGGCTTTCAAATGACTAATTGGGCATGGTATGTCTCCATTGAAAGCAAGGACATTGCCCTCCATGGTTGGAACTCATGGGTGATCTGGGCATAAAGAGAACCAGGAATTTATTCTCCAAGGAGAAATAGGCACAGAGTGCTATAAATCTGGGTTGGAGAAGCCCTGGGGAAGTTGTCTCATGCAGTTCCTTGTCAGTGAGTCTCCGGGGCAGGTTCCATATCCTCTTGCCCTGTAACTCCTAGGGCCCCAGGAGGGCACAGGAAAGAGGCTGTGGGGGCTGCCACTGGACGACCACCTTAGTCAGCACCTGCACAGCGCTCAAGCCTGACAGCTGGTCAGAGTTGCCAGGAACTTCCCGATAGTTATAAGTGAATGTAGAACACATCACTGAGAGACCTTTGGGGTCACCAGAAGTGGATATAAAATAGCCTGTGTATGTGTCAGAAAGGAAGGGGAAGAGTGACCTGATATTCAAGGCCAGCCAAAGCTTCTATTATTTGGCAGGAAAATCACTGCCCAGGGATCATCTCTCAGGCTTTTCTTTTCTTTTGAAAAACCAGAGTAGCCAGAATCCAGCCTGCTCACTTAAACCGGCTTAGCAGCCTGAGGTTGTTTTCAAAACATACCATCATTTCCCTGAATCGCCTACTCAATTTATTTACTTATAAATTCTCAAAGAAGAAACACATCAGGGAAGTTTACTAAATACAATTTGGAAACTTTACCAAGAGGAGAACCACAACAAATATATATTTCATCCATTCATTTGCTTATCAATGGCCAATTTTGTTTTACAAGGAATTTTGTTGAACAGAAATCCATTTTCTTTTTTGCCAGCATGTTTCTATTACATGAACTCTCAAATTCTGAGATGTGTCCAGAAAATTACATGTTTAGTCAATAAATGTGTGGTTTTAAAAATTGTATAAAAACATTTTATTCAAAAACTCATGCCATGGAATACTATATAAAATGAAAATGATGAGCTTGGTATAGTTACAAAAACATGGCTATAATCACAAACAGAATATTGTGCAAATGAAATAAGATACATAATAATCCTTATTACTTGATTTCATTTGGGCAAAGTTTCAAAAGGAAAAACTAAACTACTTTGGTCAGTATTCCCCACATACACATCAGAAAATTGCTTTATTATTAGGTTTGGGAAAATTGTATTGAAAGGAATGCACAGGAGGTTTCTGAGGTGCTGTTACTACAGATTTACTGAGCAGTAGTTAAACAGATATATAATATTACAACTGTTAATAAATTGAACATGTAAGTTTGGTGCAATTGTCTGTATGTATGTCACATTTCAAAATATGGAAGTCCAAAGATGTTGTGGTAAAGAAATACAGATGTGGAAGTTACATTAAGAATATACCTGTGAGAACAAAATGATGTAAATTTTAATGCAGAAGCAGAAGGGTTGACATATGTTCCATAAAGAAGAAAAGGGAACATAATATATATTATGATACTATGTAACAAGGAAGAAGAAAATTAGTAGTACTTGTAAAAACTAATCACAATTTATATAAAACTATAATTATAATAATATAAAGATTAAAAATGATTAAAAAGCTCATATTGGATGAAAAAGCAAAATCCAACTATGCATTACCTATTTGAGAAACAATTAAAAATAAGGAAGAGTAGTTGAAAATAATGTTGAAAATATAAATTAGAAAATATTTTTTAAAAGACAGGTTCCTTATTACTCTTTGAGAATGCAGAAAGTAGGCCGATATGTGATGGGTACAATAGTAGTTCATTATCAACAAGGAATCACAAGTATGAAGAAGCTACAATCATGTTATAAAAATATTTAAAGAAAATATTTAAAAGAATTGTGTGGGTAGAAATAAATTCCACTTCCAGTAGATGTAACAAATCCTCTTAGAAATGATAAAGCAAGCAGAAATAAAAGAAGACATGTAG